>JAQFZM010000362.1:0-36142 GCA_034695785.1 Galumna obvia
AATTTTAATGATATTTCGACTGAGAAATTATAAAAACAAGGCAAATAAAAAGCAATTTAATATTAATAATATTGATAATAATAATAATCAATCCTATGAAGAAATTAATTTTGATCAAATTAACCAAGATTATAGAGAATTAAATTCTAACGATGATAATATTTATTTAGAAATATATGATTGTAACCAAAAAGAAAATAATTCATCAAGTTATGGTTATATTGAAATGAAACGAAACAGTTGTAAATTCTAACATGCTCATTAAATATTTATAAATTTCATAATATATTTCATTTCAATTATTAAAATTATTTATTACAAAATACAAATGTTCTATATTTGTACATAATTTTATATGGATATTATGAATAAAAATTTGAAATTGTTTTTATAGGAATTCTTGAAGTTATATTAAACTTTAAATTCTTTCAATGTAACTAGTGCATTTTCATATATTTTATAAATATGATTTTTATATAGCTTTATACTTATTTTTAAATTTTTAGGACAACTAGAACAAATTTAAACCAAAATAAGTTTTTGATTTTTCAAAATTCTAATTTATTTTAAAAATATGAGCTTACAAATTTTAAATTTTTCAAAATTCTAATTGATCTTGTTCATAATTTTCTCAACATATTTATATATGATAGGGGCCGAAGGGAAGTCTGTGCGGAGACAGAGTTAGGGGAGGACCCCTAACAACAATAACTCCTCTTAAGGGATCGAAGATAACCAAATCAGTACCGCTCAATACAACACAAACACAAGTCTTTAAACAAATTTATTTAACGATAATTTAATTAAAAACAAATTTAAATAAACAAAATTATTCGATGAACGGCAAAACACTTACAGGCGGTCAACACTGACCAGACCTGCACACGATAGACGACACGTCTCTCGTCTAAATCAAAACTACTATTAAATAATTAATAGAAACATATCCTTATATACAGTAAGTATGCACTCATAGGCAAACACTTTAACTATAACTCATTTCTAGACCTTTCCATAACTCATTTGAGTATACATAAAAATTATGAGTACTGGTAAGCGTACTGTTAGGCACTGATAAGGGTTCAGCCCCTAATATATAAAACTTGGTTTTAAAGGCATATTTCAATATTTCATACAAATACCAAGTTTAGTTGGAATATCTCCAATTTTTTATGTTTATTCTTGATAAACTAAATTCCCATATAAATGTGTAAACTAAAATTTGTTTAATGAATATTTTTAATTGTATTTATTTTTATAGCACTTACTTTATTGCTATTAACTTTGGAATTAATATCAATATTTCAATTAAATCTGGCATATTAATGCAATATGGAAATATGTTTGAAAATACTAAGTTGCATTAAAATAATTTGAGAAAATTTTGAACATAATCAATAATAATTTTGAAAAATTTAAGCTTTGCAAGCTCATATTTTCAAAATATATAAGAATTATGAGAACAAAAAAAATAAATCGGCTTAAATTTGTTATAGTTTATTAAATTCATTAATAAGACTTAATTAATAAATTAATTAATTTGAAGACTTGGAGGAATGGAAATGTAAATTTATAATTGTATGGATTGGACTCAAATTAAAAATAACGTAAAATGGGTCCAAAAATATATTGAATAAAACAGCGGTAATTTCCTAACGAATACATTGAATGCTGTTATGGGTCCGTCCGGTGCCGGAAAGACAACTCTAATGTAATATCTTAACGGAAATACTATGAGTTATCTGACAATTGAGTCAAAGATTTACGTAATGAGAGGAGAATTTAAGACCTATTTTATAGAACAGAATATTTACAATCATTTGTTGGACGGAATGACAGTCATAGAAACCCATTTGTATGCATCGAAACTTAAGAACTCAAAAATTATCCAAAACTTAGACCACAAAAAGATTATCACCGATTTGATGTCAGAGCTGTTGATCTCCGATTTATTTGAGCTTATATTATATCTTAAAGTAATTTTTAAGTTAATTATAAAAAGTATTTTTAAGATCTTATTTGTATTAACACTCAATTTATTACTTTAATTATTTGATTTGATTTAATTCTATTTGTTTCAATACTTTAATTTCAATAAAACTAAAATTGAAAAAAATGTTTTCAGAAATGATACTTGCTAATTTTTATTCATATATTAATTTCACCTTTCCTATTGATTGTTCATGGTCAATTCTCTATTGGAAAAGTACTAATAAAGTTCTATATATAATGCCTTTATAAGAGTAAACAAATGAATTGAATAAAATTGAGCAGGTACTCAATTTTTCAACATTTTGTCTGGGTATATATTTTACTAGTTTATATATCGAAGGCCACATTTTAAAATTGAGTAATAACAATATCGAGTAATTTGATTGAATGAATTATATTTAAATTAATTGTTAAAAATGAATGTTTTCTGCGCTCAAACTTTTAATTCATTATTTATAACTGTTTTAATAAAAGGATTTTATATTTGAATTTTGAGTCATTTATTTATTCAATGATTTCCTTAATTTGTTTTAATTATTGATTGGAAGTAATGACTGATAAGAGTAAGAAACAGCTTTGGAACAAACAGAGGTCTGAAAGGGAACGGATTAGGAAAGACCTAATGACTAAATTACAAAAATTGAAAGAAGAGTCCGAAAAGAAAGAATTGGAGATTCAGATGGAGTCCGAAACCCAATTGTGTACCGAACAGGAGATGACTCGAATGGATTTCGATATGAAAATGAAAAATGAATTGAATTTATTTAAAGCCAAAGAAAAAGAGATCGAAGAGAAGTTTAGAACACAAGAAATGCTGGAAAAGTCTCGACTCAGAGAAGACTTCGATAAACGAATGGAAAGGTTAATGACTGACGAAAAGTTAAAAGAGAAAGACCTTGTTGAAAGTAATAAAATGAAAGCCAAACAACAAACCAATACAATTAAAATACAATATCGAAGAGATGTCGACCAAATCGTTGATGTTTTCGTTCAACAGATCATTGATTTGGAGGAAAAACTCAATACAAGAGAAAAGGATTTATTAGATATTAAAGCGCCCACAGATGACGATGAGATCGAACCCCAACGACTCGAAGCTGGGGGTAAACCATTGTCACCGGTCAAACTGGTAGAACCGCCTCCTTCGGCCATTATAGTGGGTGAACATAAGAAAGCAGCGCCACAACAACAACAACAATCCTTTCTTAAGAAAGTGGAAGTGACCCCCACTAAGACTGAAACTAAAAAAGTGAGTCCCACTGAGAAAAAAGTGAGTCCAACAAAAAAGGAGACAAAAGTAAAAGACAAAAATGGCGACAAAGACAAAAAGAAAAAGAAAAAAGATCAGGATAAGCCCTGGGCTAATATGGATCAATTCAACTAAAGACCATTCACTTGACTCCACATTTTTATGATTAAGTTCTTTCTATTCGAGTTTTATTACTTTTCCATAAATTTAATCTTAAATATTAAACTAATTTAGTCTTTATTTGAATATAACATAAAAATAAAGAAAAAATATTTTCCCTTAAATTATATGCTTTTTATGAATAGATATTATAATAGATAAAATTTATTCCTCAATTTATAGAAATATAGCCCTAAACTCAAGTAATGACAATATGAGTGAAATTCTCTAAATATTTCTTGAGATGTGATGACATTTTCAATATAAGTGACGAATCAATTATTGATCAAATATTTTGAACTAATAATTGTTGAATTGAGTGATAAATAGTATTACGTTTGTGTTGAGCTAATATTCTTATCATTTTATATGATTCAAACTAATGGTGTGATTGGAGTGCCTTTTGTTTATCAAATGGTAACAAATCGTAATTTTATGAGTCATTAAAGGCAACGATATCTCAATTGCATACCAACGACGACATACATATATAGCAACAGATATTGAGTTAATTGTCTGCAATCGGATATCAGTTTTGTTGTATTATATATAAACTGTTTTAAATGGACTGACGTGTCATTACTTGTGATTAGTTCTCACCATTTGTTTCAAACATCTATTCTTTGTTTAAAAACTATTGTTTCGATTTTGTGATAAATTACTTATATTTTAAATTTGTGTTTCGACTAAACAATTGCTACAAATATGCATATCGTAAACAATCCGTCTCTTCCTTATTGGGGTCATATACCAGATGGTGTACACCCGGGAACTGTTATACAAGTGGACGGACATATCCCCCATCACTGCCATAAATTTGAAATTAATTTGATGAGTGGTAATGATGTAGGTCACCATGCTGAGAAACACTCAAATATTGCCCTTCAAATCAGACCTAAAATCCATTCAAAGAAAGTTATTTTAAATTCTCGTCATTTTGGGAGTTGGGGTCATAAAGAGAAGCACAGGAACTTTCACCATGTTCATCATGGAGCCCAATTCAATATGCAAATTATTGTTGAACACCAACACTACAGAGTCGTTATAAACGGTCACGAAATTTGTTTATTCCATCACAGAGTGCCCTACCATGAAGTCAGGGTTCTCTACATTGAGGGTCATCTCGATGTACACCGAATTGAGTTTAGAAATCAATACGGAGCTGTGCCAACAGCACCACTATATCCATCGGCGCCTCCAACATATGGAACGCCATATCCTACTCGACCTATTTATCCGACCCCTCCAACAGTATATCCGGCACCGCCACCACCTATATATGTGGCCCCTCCTGTAGTACAACCGGCTTATGTACCCCAAACTATTGTAGTGGAAGACCATCACCACCATGGTCATCATGGCATAGGACATCATATTGCTGACGCTATATTTGGACACGACCACCATCACCATGGCCATCATGATCACCACCACCATGGCCACCATGGCCACCATGACCACCATGGTCATCATTGGTGAATTAAACATTTTTGAGTAAAACTACCAAAAATCGAATAAAGTGTTCACTTATTTTGTTTGTATTAATGCTTTGATTAAATAATCGAAAATATTTTATGAATTTCTGTTATTATAAATGTTTTAATAAAATATGAATTAAAAAGTAATGAAAATGTTTTTAATGTATTCACACTTTTGGTTAAATATTATTTAATTGGAAAAATTCCAAAATATTTTGAATTATATATAAAGAGAACCACTGAATGGAATGGATGTCAATTGAAAATCATTGAAATGAATGAAATAGTTTTAAGAATTTGCTTTCAAATTGAATTATATTCAGATATATATTAAAATTATTATAATTTGAATCGTATTTTCAATGACTTTATGAATCACTAAACTGTAAAAAACTTAAATCTAATAAAAATTATTTTTATATGCCTTGACTTCACTGACGCCAATCAGTGATACGACATTCTTTTCAAAGCCATTATATGCCAGAATTGGCGGTCGTTTAGTCATTTCCTTTGCTAACAAAAAGACCAAAAATTGCTTTTTCTTTTATCTAACTTTTATTAGATTTGAGTACAAATTTATATCAATTTCGAGTGTTATTTGGTTTGAACTTTAATCCTAAATCAGATTATTTGTACTCAATATGTCTTTGAAATAATTTATCAATTTATCGTTGAAACAATACCTTTCAAAGATTGAATTACTCACAGAATTTTCCTTTAAATCCTATTCTATAAATCAATAGCTCTTCAACTGAAAAATCAATTGATTTGTTGTATTTCAAGGTTTCATAACTGATTTCAAGAGATATTTAGTAATAGAAAAGTTTCAAAAATTATGTTTCACTCAAAACATCTCAAAAATAAATGAATGATTGATTTGTGAAGTGTGTAACCCATCAAACACTCATTGAAACTTATCTTTGAATAATTGAAAGATAAATAAATCTCAAAAATATAATTTCATTATTGTTTGTAATATAATTATAAAATTTTATTAAGTAATTAGATTTGTTTAAACTTTACTCTTTTGGCATTCATTTTGAAAATTCAATGAATTCATAATCTTATCATAAAAAGTATATTATTTTTGCGTTAATTTTTTTTATTTCAATGTATTAGTGATTAAATAATTGTTAGATAAGAAATATTCTCATTTTGTTATCGTTTGACATTTACTTCATATATAAAAATCAAATTCACTTCACTATAAATCGTATGCACAATATGTTTATATCAAGTGTTTCATAGTTACCAAGATAATAAAAAAAGAGTCAATTTGCTAGACTCAATAATTTTATGGGATTGTCCACACAATTCACATAAAATTCCTTTGGATTAATACCCGGATTCGAGTAATCACTAATCAATAATTTTCAATTTGATTGAAAGAGAATACTATCGATAAATTTTTTTGAGGTGTATTTCATTTCATTTCTTCAATCAATGAGTTGTGACTTCGACTAACTATAAGTGATTGCAAATAAAGTTAACAAATAATGAAATCTTTTTTGTCAAACAATTGTTACTAAGCGTTAAATATAACTCCTTTTAAATATTGGTAACCAGTGATGACCAAGGACAAACACATATTCTTTTACATTACAATAGGAAAGTTATAAGGGGTTTGACTAAAGCACCCCTCGTATACCTCCTGTGGCCGTCACTGAATGATAACAAATGTTGTGATTCTTATATAAAGTGACGGCTTTTGAACAAAAAACTTATTATAAAAAGAATTTGTTATAAAAAGTTTTGTTTTATTAAAAACTTTTGCAAAATGCATGTCGTCAACTGTCCATCCGTTCCATTTTGGGGTCACATTCCCGATGGGGTACATCCGGGGACAGTTATTCACGTGGATGGTTATATCCCACACCACGCCGACAGATTCTCTATTAATTTGATGAAAGGGTCAGAAGTTGGACATCACGCCGAACATCACAGCAGTATTGCTCTACATTTGAATCCGAGAGTGAATGAGGATTACATTGTTTTGAATTCTCGTCATCACAAGGATTGGCAACACGAGGACCGTCACTATCACACCCATACCCTTCATAGGGGCCACGGATTCAATATAACGATTCACGTCGATAGCGAACACTATCGTATTTCAATCAATGGACAGCATTTGTGTAATTTTAACCACAGAATGCCTTACAATGAGATCGGAGTCTTAAGTATTGACGGAACCGTTGAAATTCGATCCATTGAATATCGAAGAGAACACTCCTCACATTTCGTACCTCCACATACTTTCGTGCCTGGTCACTTTGAACCTTCTCATCACGGAGGTCACCACGGGGGACATCATGGAGGTCACCATGGAGATAGTACTTTTCATTACGGGGGTCATCACTAACCCTTTATTGGAAACGAAAAAATGTTTTCTACGAATAGTTTAAGAATAGTCTATAAATTCTAATCAATTAAGTGTTGGTCAGCTCTGACTCAATGATTGATATGAATAAAGTCATGTTTTCAGTGATTTATTCTTAAATGTCATTTACTTTAAGACTAGTCTTTTATCTTATTTATTAAAAATTGGTTATAAATCAACGAAAAGATAATAATTCATAGAATGTTAACAATAAGTAAAGCATTTATTAATATTCGGTAAATCGAAGCAAAACTTTCACTTAATTAAGCGTTCGTTCGTCCAAAACGACAATAACTTAATTAGTTATTCGTCAGAAAAGCGAATAATTTAATTATATTAAACACAAAATTATTAATATATTTAATACTCCAATTAATATAAAAGTAAAGAACAAAATAATTTAATATTTACTCAAAACAATAATCAAAAGGAGTGCTAATGAGTAGTCATTTCTCATTTGAATTCAGGTCTTTTGAATAATTATAATAATTTCTTTATAAATGAGTGAATAAATTATTGAATTCTTTATACGAATTGTAGTCTTTTATAATCAAATTGAGAGAAAACTTATTAATTTATGTCCGAAATGGGAATAAATTGAGTGAAAAAGTGATTCAGAATATAAAACAACTAAACAATACCTGTATTTAAATATATAATTTATAAGTATTATAAGTTTGGCGACAATTCTGGTGAAAGTTATGCCCCACTAATAAACCAAAAACTAAATTAGTATTAAAACATTTCAATGGAAACTAAATCAAGAGATATACCGGTTTTTACGGTCAGACGAGTAACTAATCCGACCTAAAACTCAATATTATATTTTGTAATAACTGTTAGTTAGTTATCCGAAACATTTTTGGATGAAATCTATAGAAATGTTTCAAAAAATATATTTAAATTATAAGTCAAGACTAGAGTGAAACTAATCGTGAATTTGGGTCTCGAGTCAGGCATATCCTCAATGAAAGGAATTTCAATTTGTTATCATTATAATAAGAAGGGATCACATGAAAGAAATACGATCAGGATAATATACATGTACTCCTATTTATTTTAAGTTTACTTCAGTGTAATTATTATTGCGATGTCAGTAGTGGTCGATTGAATACAAGAGTAAAGAGTGAGTGGCCTTCAAATATGATAATTAGATTTCTTATGAAACCTGCAAATTATGATTAGAATTATGATTTACGTTAAGAGTAAAGGACTCTAAAGGGATATAAAGGGATGTAATAGTTTTCAAATTGAGAGAAATTGCTTTAAAACTCTAATTATTAATGGATTTTCGAAACACTTTCGACAACAATTGTATGAAAATTCGTGATTTGAATGAATACTTATTTTAGGAAATGATTTTTTAAAATTTAAATTTTATTATTTATTATAAAATAGTTTATGAAAACATTAGTTTTAATTCAATATAAGTCTCATTTAAAAACTCTGATTAACTTCAATTCTATTTAGAAGTCAAGGGAAGTGCCTAAATCTTTGCCCTTGTATTACATTTTTTGAATTCATGATATTTTATAATTTATAAAATATAATCAAAAATAATATAAATAATATATTTATTGAAATAATTATTTTTTCAAATTTTTATCATTACTACAAATGAATGCATTTTCGTCTCAAATGAAAAATTTATTTTTATTTATTAATAAAATTGACGATAAAATACTAAACTATTGTTTTCACATTTGAATTGTTCTGAAGATTTGATCTATAATTTCATTGATTTATTTGTCATTATTTGTTATTTCTTTGATTTACTTGAATTTGAGCCAAACTTTTAATCAAAGAAAATATCAATTTTTCAATTTAATGATCAAATGTTTGTAGGATTTAAGGAATTATATTAACTAGAATTACAATTATTATTATTATTATTATTAGTATTTGTGTTATTTATGTCATTATTGTTGAGACTATTATTGTTATCATTATTGGTATCATTTGGTCGGACGCTGTTATTGTCTTCAGTGTTGACATTAACACAATTACTTCCAGTGCTGTCATTTGTATGAACTGTTAAACTATTGAAGTTATCACTGGTTGTGAGAGACTGACTAATGGCCTCATCATAACTGGGAGGTCCTTCTTCTAAATGAATCGAAGAATTAATGTCGCCATCGTTTTGTCTCAACGGCCAGATTAGGGCCAATGAGGGCACAGACAGTGACACAGGATATGTCTGGTTAGGAGAAAGACTTGTATTTGGGAACACCATATTATGCGGTGTCGGAAATGTTCGTCTGGTTATCCAATTAGTATTTAGAGGTAATTGAGTCCGATTTCGACCAAACAAATCATCATTTGATGACCACTTCCTGTGAGCGGTACTCAAGAGAGCAAAGACGACAGCAGTGGCCACAACCACTAACATCATTAACAAGTGATTCGATGTACCCCTAATTCGAACGATAACACATCTGCCCGAATGGCTCAGCATAAACCCAGGTCTACACTGACACGAGCCTATCCGACACTCGGCGTTTGGGTCATGAATAGCGCACTGGTCATTCTCGATACAACTCTCACCGATCAGTTGTGAAACACAGCGCCGTTTTCGGAGAGAATAACGAAAAGTAGGCTTACATTTGCATTGTTTGACCGATTGATCGCAATATGAGTTCAATTGAATGCATTCATTGGATGCGAAACAGTCTTCATTCACTTGTTTTTTGTATAAACACTCTTTAGATGAGTTCAAGTAATGTGTGGGCGGACACAAACAAATACCGATTATTTTGAATAAATTGTCGGTATTTTGCCATAACTTAAATGCTCTCAAATCTAACTCTTTGTCGTCAACAAAACACCCGATATTTGATATCTGCGAAGACCAGCACTGGTCCGACACAAAACAGGGATCGGAAAAGTTTTTTGGCGGTAAACAGAAGTTCTCTATTTGTACGTTAAACCCAGTCTTACACCGACACTCATTTGTAGTCCTATTACAATAAGAACCAAAAGTGTCTTCACATCCGTCAGAAAATTTATCAAAATTACAGTCATTTGTAACACATTTGATAAAAATTAATAGATTTGTAAAAACAGTTAAACGAAGACAAGACTTCATTACTTAGATATGGTATAAACCGATTAAAGGAAAAGTTGTTTTTTAAATAAAATTTGTTATTAATATTTGTTAAACAAATTGAATGTCAAAAACTTAAATATTCTTAAATTAAAAGATATTTAAATAAACTTATCGTTAGTTAAAAACAACGGAAAATAAAAATCATTTTGAGATAAGTTTTTCGTTCGTTTGTGGAACTCATTTGTCGGACAGTAGTGTTTGCCATCAAATAAAAGTGAAAAACAACTTTTGCTTAACCGCACCGACACATTGTGTACGCAATGTTTCCTTCGAAATAAAACTGGTATTACAGCAAACTTGTCCTTGGTCATAACACATAATTGATTCGAATAATAATAATAATAATAATAATACGTTAATAATTTTGGATTACTTTTAAAGCCAATGAAAACATAGATTTTAATATTAATGAATAAAGTCTTTTGTCTTTCGATTTAAAATTCGGTTTTTTATGTTATTTTTACGTTAAATTTAGTGATGAATAATAGCATTGAAGTGGTTTTTTAGTGACAAAAATCTTGTGATTTGTGTAAAGATATTCACTTTTATATAAATACACTTAAAAGTGTTAAACATATTCGAGGTTTAACTTAAAAATTAAATCATATTTTTGTTAATTAGTTTGAAAGACATTATTTTGTGATGACTTTCACAAACTTTTCATTATCTCATAAATGAATTGAATAATTGCTTATAATTTTATTTTTTTATTTACTTGTTTTTTGATGGGATTATAATTTGTTGCACACAAATCAACAATTCATACTTGACTTGTCTTTTGAGGGATAGTCATAGCCTTTCCTAATGATAGCATTTCTTAATGTCACACAAAGAAGTCTTCATAAATTGTTTTGAAATATGAGTTTTAATAATTCATTTATTAAAAAAAGGCATTGATTTAAGTCTAAAAACAATACTAATTGCCTTTACTTTCATTATTCGGTGAATTCTCTTATTTTGATTCTCAGACTTTTTTTGGTCTTCAAAATGTGTTTTACAACACACTCTCACTAATGAAGAAAAAATCTAATGATTCAGAACTTGAGCCCAATTTTTTTGTCTTCAAAATTACAACATTTCTTCAAATTAATGATTATTAAAGCTGTGACTGAATTCTTCAGTCGACTCTCGTTTCTCTTTTGGCGTTTAATTTATGTCAACCAATAATTTTCTTCTCTCACAACAAAATTAAACGATTTTTCCTCAAAAGTTTTTTTTGCTTCAATTTATTGAAAAATATTACAAATAATACTAAACTAATTGCTTTCGAAGAAATATTTCTCTTTTTAATACTTCCCTCAAAAAATGATTTAATAACTCATTTCATATTTAATGATAACTTATTTCTTATATTAAAGACTACTTATGCCAAAAGAAGTTTTATTTGCTGTCAATTCATTCATTTCTTGTGAACTAATTATTATCTAAAATTGAAAAAGACTTATACCAAAGGAAATCATATTTAATGACAAAATCAGAAATCATCTGATCTTTTAAGCCTCTCAAACCATAATAAGGCACAGAATTTTATTATTAAGCAATTCTTGGCTTAAATCTAATGAATATTTATTTGATACTTATTTCTGAATATGATTTAAATCACTTTAAGTGTATATTAAGGGGAAGTAAAATGATTTCAATTCAATTATTGTGAAATCATATCAAAAGAGCAGAATTTAATTTTCTTTTTGTTTCATTTTTTTCCCATTCATTGATTGTAATCATAAATTGTTTGATATTTCAATATTATATTTAATGTATTCATTGATTGAGAAAATTTTAAAACACTTCTTAACGGTTAGTCTTAACCATAATTATTAAGCAATTCTTTATGGAAAGCTTTTTAAGCCTTGAGTTGTTTAGTACTTCATTTAATTGTAATTCTGGTTTGTTTTGAGCACAACTATTGAATGTCAGCCAATTTGAAGCTTTCAATACCTGTCATAACATATGATCTCATTTTTATGATTCTTGTAATCTATTATATAATCTTAACTTCAGATCGTTTTTTACCCCCAAATGGACTAATCTTTAAATCCAAAACTCACTGATTTCTCAGAGAAAATATGATTTCATTTTCAAATAATTTTACCTCAAAAATGCTTTTTATTATTACTTATTGTTAGTAAAAGTTCAACAAAAATATATCGATAACTTAATGAACTAATTCTTTCATTCATTAATTTTATGTTTAAGCGATTTATTTAATCGATTAAAACGATTTTCAGTTAAATTTTTAACTCAAATGATAAGAGAATAACAAAATTAAATGAAATAAATTCAAGAATCGATTCCTTTTGTAATTTCTAAGAGTAATAGTTAAGTGCAATACTGACCCAAAACAAGTGAAACATAGCTCTCAAAGATGTCCGGAGAGGATTGTACTCTAATATTTCAGTCTCGAAACAAACCCTTTTAGACATATATTTATTTGATTTATTTAAAGTTTCAGAATTGAGTGCTTTACTTATTTTTATTGATTTCTTTTTTTTATTTTTGTTGTGAATGTGACTAAAATCCATAAAATGGTTAATCGCAAACTCAAGTCATCTAAAGAAAAATGTGTCTGATATTTGATCCACATATACACACTCTACACACTCTACACACTCATACACTCTATCTTTCCTTTTGAATTAGTGTTAGAAGTATCTAGGAAAAATAATTTATCAAAGAATGTAATTAATTTCATGGATGGCTTTATCACAAAAATCTGAAGATAGAATTCCATAAACATTTTGGGCTAATATTAAAAGTGTTTAAATAAAATTTCCTTAAACTTTGGCACAAATTCATTGGAAACCAATTGAAAGAGAGGGCGAAATCGATGGAAAATTTTATGAACAAAATTGTTGTTTTCTATCCCGATATGAATCAAAATTAAAAATCAAGAGTAAAGTTATTAAAAGAATGGGTTAATTATATTCTCAAAAATATTGCAAATAAATGAATGACTTTGTATTTGAAGGATACCATAAGTGAAGGATATTTTTTGATTTCAATCAAAATTTTCTCTAATAATTGACAAAAAGAATTTATAAAATAGAAAATTCTTCATTAAATTCATTGTGAAATACAATACTTTTATAAACCTTTTCATCAGTCAATCAATGGATATCCAAAGCGGGAAAGTATTGGAAAATTCAATGAAACAAAAAATTGTTTGAAATGAAAAACAAAACTCAAAACAATTTGTTTTCAAATCAATCGCTTTTCAATTGAGCTCTAGTTTTCCTCAAATTCTCAATGAGTTTATTGAAAATTTCTCGAATCAAATAAATTCTAATATCAGTTGCCTTTTGATAATGAACAAGGTCATTATTTCAAAATCAATTCATTTGTTTGTTTTGACGAATTCAGAGTCTGTTTAAAATCAAAACTTTTGGACTATAATCTCATTTAGACATCATTTTAATTACTAGAGATAATAAGTGAATGTGATGACCATCGCTTTCTCAAGGGAATGAAAACACCTTGCTCACCTTATAATAATATGAATAATATGGAAAACCAGTCTTAATAAGAAAGAAATTGTGTTCATTAGTGAAAAGGGAAAGTAAGACAACAGATAATCAATAATTGGGTCTCAAATGAAGTCAATATAATATGAGTTTTATTGTAGTCTTGTATTCAGTGTTTTGTTGGTTCCGTCAGAATAGAGTTCCTTCTCTTCTCTAATATGCTCTCAATTTTTTATTAAGAGTTAGTTATGATTTATTCATAATTAGAAGCAATCAATTCATACATTGAATTAAGATTTTCTTCAAATCACATAAAACCCCTAAACAAATGATAAGAGACAGACATCACGTAAGACATGAATTACATATATTTTCGTTTGTCTGAAACTATTGTCCGAAAGTGCTTTTATATTAAAGATTGATTAAGTTTATGGTTAAATACGTTAATACTTTTTTTCTTTAGAGAAATCCATTACTTTCTCTCAATTGTCTGAATAAGAGAATAAAAATTCTAATAATTAAAAATTCTCTGAAATTTCATTTGAATTTTCAGAGCTTTTGTTATTCTAATGTAAAAATAATAATAAGTTTATGTCTAACAAAATAATTAACAAATGTTTTGTAATTTAAGATTAGGTCAACACTTAATTCTAGTGTTAAACACGAGTTCAACACAACGGACAATGATTTTCACATCAAAACTAATTAAATAAAGACAATAATCGCACAAAAATTATTCTTAATTAAGATTTAATAATTATTAGTATTTAATAATAAACACTGTATTTCAAAAACAGGGGTTTACCTCAATTTAAAGGGAATTATAGTTTAATTTGTTTGTGAATATTAAACATATTTACCTCAAATTATCAGAAACTCAACAATCAATGAATTATCAGAAAAACGTTTTTCACATAACCTTAAACTTATGGATGAGTTCGAACTCTAATCAAATGATACAAAATATCGAAAACAAAGTTTATATAAAACGTGAGATTAATTGAGAATTTTATTAGACTTTAGTTTCAGTGAATATTTTTTAGAGAATAATGTTTTGAGTCAAAACTTTTGACTATCGATCCAATGGTCTAATATTAGGTCTGATTAAAAGAGTAGCCTCTTATGGCCTCTTCATATGTGGGCGGACGGTCTGCAATCAAATTAATTGAATGCTGTCTCTCATTAAAGTTATTTATGAAACGCGAGTCGATTAAAACGGGTGTCGTTTGGGGCGAAGCGACACAATTTCTGTACTCAATATAAGTATTCTGAGGGCAAAAACATTTGCGACAAACGGTTAAAACAGAAAAAATTAATGTTAATATCAATAATAATATAATCCATAAGAAAATAGTTTCTTCGAAGTGGAGAGGAGTGGCTCTTAAATCATATGTCAAATGGTTTGTGCCGTTTCTCTGACAGTTATTGGCATATCTTCGGTCACAAACACAGACACCATTTTCTGTGTCATACAAATAATTGTGGGGACACTGACAATGAGCTGTTCGGTTGAATGGATTGGGAACGCTATCAGAAGAAAGAATGTCTACTATTTGTTGAAAAGCGTGATATGATTCCCAAAGTTTGCGTCCGTCCCTAAAACAGCCGATATTTGAGTGATTGTTGTGTTCACTGTTTTGTTGACTGCACTGAACTGACAGAAAACAGCTCTGATTGAAGTGACGAAATGGGAGACAAAACTTATTTCCAATTAGTATCGGATAATGAGAACTACATTCACACAATTCCGGTCCGGAAGAGGAAGTATTTGGTCGACAGTAATCAAATTGTTGTCTCCATTCGACACAATTTATACCTAAAACTAATTTAAGAAATAACAGCAAAACATATGTGAAAGTCGTGTCCATTAGATTAGACATCGATTCATATTCTGAAGGAACGGAATGTGAAGTTCATTACGAAATGATTTCGATATTTTGATGGCATTAATGTCTAAACGTAACACTATTTCATGAAATCATTAATTCTGATAAAAAGCACTTAAACCTAATCTCAAGTTTATAACAGTTATGTCAATGTCTGTCACTAACGGACTTCTAATAAGATTCTGATAAACATTTCATTCAAATAACTATTATTTTCATTACTTTATATATAATTTGATACTTAAGTCATATATTTATAGCAATAAAAAAATAAAATTAAGAAAATCTGATCCAAAAACTAATTATTTATTTATTAATAAAAATATTAAGAAAATATTAATTCCACCGCAGAATTAGTTTGTGTTCGACGTCAGCACAGAATAAGTATTAAATCAACTATTAATTAGTATTTAGTTAACTAAATGAAAGCTAAAACGACTCGAAATGATTTTCTTATAATTTTTGATAAAATATTCGTTTAATAAAAATAATTTATAGAGAATTAAAACAATAAAAACTTGAATATCTGGACAATTAGTTAATACCAAAAGAGTTGGCCTTCAAATTAGGTTTAGGAAAACATCAATTTTTTTATAATTTATAAATTAATTAATTAACGATTAATAGGTATTTCATAAAAAAAAGAAAATATAGTTTTAATTTAAATCATTTTTCAGTCATTTCATTGAAAAGTATTTATTTCAACAAATTTTGAATAAAACTTTTATAAAATATATTAGATGAAAATGAGCATGCTCATATGTATTTAACCAGTTATTCAATGTATAAAATAGTAAAAAGTACACCAAGAACAAAATATTTAAAAAAATAGAATTTATTAAAATTTGTTATAATTTATTAAAATAATTTGTTTTCATTTTTAAAGACATTGATATCTATTAATCACTACTATTTGTTTATAATAGAGTTTTGACCATGATACAATCTATAGTAAAGGTGAAATATTTGATTAAACTAATTATTAGAGTTTTTTTTAAGTAAAATGAACTAGGTAATGCTATTTGGGAAAAGATAATAATAGGTTACACATGAGTCACATTTTTCCCAAATAAAATTAAGAGAATAATTTAAAATCAAAACATTACTCTTATTTTAATTTAACTCAAGTATTGCCATCTCTTAAACAAATTTCAAACTTTTATATAATATATAAAATATATTCGATATCGATATTCAATTATCGATAGCTAATGATTTATTGCGAAATAATAAAATCGCATTATAGTGATAAAATCGCAGCAAATTAGTTAAAATCGCAGCAAAAATTCAACCAATACCTACTCGTGAAGTTGTGACGTCACTAAATCTCTCGCTTTATTTCAGTCATCTTCTATGTTCGCCATTTTCTCGACGACCACTCATTAGAACTATTCTCACAACTATTGAACACATTTTTTCTAAATTAGGAAATTTTGGTTCACTTTTTACAGTAATTTATTTAATTTAATTAATTTATTATTAATTTAATTAAATATATTAAAAGATATGGATTTAATACCAATTTTGGATGAAAACGAAAGACTTGATTTAAATTGGGATTTATTTTCATCCAATGAAGAACATGGTAAGTCTTCTTCTAATACTGTTAACTATTGATATGCAAATTATATTGAATGAGCATGATACTTTTGTGTTCTTCCATTTTCACATATTAATATATTTGACTCATCACTTGAGAGTTCAATCATTTGAAGCCCAAGTTATTCATATATTGTCTATTGGCTCATATAAGTTCAAAGCATTATACATATAGATTTTGAAAATGTGCATGGTACTATATATGATACTATATGATACTATATCTGATACTATATATCATATAATATGTGATTTTGTGATAGTTTTGCAAATAATAATTCAAATATAAGTTCAATAAATTTAGTTTTGAATAAAAAGTGACGCTTTTGTACTCAATATTGTCCTTAACTTTACTATTACTGTGAAAATGTGTATAACTCTCACAATACAATTCATTCCTATTTTGAGTTTCCTTTTAGTAATCAATGTTTTAATGATTTTAATGTCTTAAATGTGTTTCAGATATTTTTGATAATCAAATGAAACGATTATTCGAAAACAATAATCGTATCGAAGACTTTAATTACTGTCGAGAGAGGGCTCTGAATGACCACCAAATCATTAGTGAGTCCGTCGGCGGTAACGAGGCTTACAATTTGGATGACATCCTTCACGTTCCCTCTCCAATATCACCGCTTCCACCGACACCCCCACAATCACCCCCACAATCACCCCCTCCGCCATCCGTTGAGGTGGAAGTAGAGGCAGAAACAGAATTATGTTCTCATGAGGTAAAGATAGAACCAATGGAAGTGGTAGTGGAGGCTCAGGTGGTGGCTGTGTTTGATGTGGTCAAACCAAAAGGGAAAAGAGGACGACCTCCTATTGCAGACCCCAAAGAAAGACTGAGAAGACGTCGATCCCGAGAAGTAATCGCTCAGAGAAAGCAAAGAATGAAAAAGAAAAAGGAGTGGAAAGACATCTGTGAGTCATTCAATAGACTCAAAATAAAAAGAACTCAAAACAACAAAAAATTGGAATCAATTGGAAACGAATTGAAGTCTTATATCAATTTCTTCGAAAAGAATCCCAAAACAATTCCGGCGGAAATGTTTGACAAATATAAGACATCCCTTAATGTCGTAAAATCTGTGCTTAAATTCTAATGGTTTACAACAAAACAGTTTCGAAAAACAAATTTCAAGACTTAGATATCATTTCACTAAAAAAATACAAAAAAAAATTAAAAGACTTTTAGACTAAAAGGTATTCTTATAGTCTATAAACCATTAATGGGTGAAACCTCTCTTTAAAGTCCAAATTATATTTAACTCAAAGTAAAGGACTTGAGTTGAAGAACCCATTCGTTAAAATCAAATCATGGAATAAATAATTTTTAAAATCATTGAATTATGTCATCAAACAAACAAAAATCGCTGAATAATAAAAATCAATAAAAATAAATGAAACATAAAATCAATTTTATAAAATATATATAAAACTTAAATGTTTTCGAAACTATAAAAACAATTTCGGGACTCATAAATACAAAAGAGTCGGTTTTATATCAATAATTATTATTAATGTTATTTCAATGTTTAATCAACACTAAAACTGTTCTTTTGATATCAGAATATCTTTAATGTATTGAAACGAATTTAATTTTTTGCATTTTTTAAAAAAATAAGTCCTAAACTATAGAAAAGGATTTAAAACTCAGTTTTAGTGAATAATTAAATCGTATTTAAGTTTAATAGTATTTCAATTATATTTTTAATTATAAAATCTAAAAAAAATAAATATAAAATAAAATAAATAAAAATTAAAAAATGTATAAAATATTTTAATAAAAAATTGTTTTCATATTTACTTATTTTAGAAAATATATTCTTATATAATAAGTTAGATGTTCATGCTTATTTTGCATGCTTATGTTCATCTAGCTTATTTATATGAAATATATTTATATTTATTTTTTATTATTTTATTTTAATAAATAAATTGCATTCAAATATTTTAGACTAATATCTAAAGTTAATTCTACTTTTGTTTCATTTAATTGTATTTAATCTTTTGTTTAATCAAAAAGAGTTTAAATTCAATGTTTTAAACGACAATTGTTTGAAATGAGAAAAAGGAACCGAAGGAGAGAACAATAGGGGCTTCGAATCACATCCTCTTTTGGTCTATAGTTTTGGACAATAAGTTTTTCTGATAAATTCTTATCAGAAGTTTTGTGTTAAGAGTGGCGTAACATTTATTACTCAATCATTTCATTAGTAGTTTATATAAATTGATATGAAGTGAGGGTCGCGTAGCCTCTCCTTAGGGTTTCGACGAGTGTTTCGATAAATTGTTTCCCATTTGAGTGAATGACAACTGAAATAACAGAACAAAAAATTAGAGTTTTCTTTGAATATATTGAACCCTTAATTTGTGTATAAAAATGGGTTTTGATTTGAATATATTTGTGGATCGCGTCGATGAAGAGCTCATGTGTTGTATTTGTACCGATGTATTGGAAGACGCGGTCCAACTGATTCCATGTCAGCACCTCTACTGTCAGTCGTGTTTAATCAGTTGGCTCGCAGTCAAAGCCAAGTGTCCGGTCGACGGACAATCTGTTAATCAGAAGAGTGTAGCGCCCGTTCCCCGAAGTATTCAAAATATGCTCTCAAAGTTGACCGTCCGATGCGACCGATGCCAACAGACGATGGCTTTACCCAAATATAGGGCCCATAACTGCTTTCAAGAAATTTTGTCTCAAATGGGGGATTATATCGAACAGATCGACAACTCTTTACTCGTTCTGGAGGTCAACAAATTGAATATATCATAAAAATATCACAAAATATCATAAAAAGTTATTTAAATTATAATTTTCACTAAAAATGTAATGAATTCCTGAGATCTGTATTATTATCGTAAATCAGACGCTTTTTTATATCTTATCGAATGTTTATTTTGATTAATATATAAAAATGTGATTTTATTCAAATAAATTTATTTAATTTATTAAAATATTCAGTTTTTTTGATAAGAAATCAATAGCTTTTGGACTTAAATACTGAACTAAAAACCGGTTTTACTCATTAGTAGTCAACTTAATAATGACTTAATTAGTTATTAATTAGTAAATAAGTTTGAGTGAAGTACACAATCAATCAGAGGAAACAGGAAGAGAAACAGTATATGATATGCACAGCTTTTCCTATTACTAATAGTATTAGTTAACCAAATATTTTTTAATTGTGTGAATATTTTAGTGTATATTACTATTAGACGATCAGATATTTTGAGGAAATAGAGAAACAGTGAATTCAATAGACATTACATCAGAGAAAATATAGAAGAGTCATACCATTGAGAGATACTTTCGTTTATCAATTCTTGTGAGTCATTGTAATCAAAGTCTGAATTCCTGTTAAAACATTAATCAACACTTTTTTGGTTAAAAAGTAAAACAAAATGAAAACGAGACCCAAATATGAGTATAACTAATAAAACTAATAAAAGTGTTAATCAAATCAACAAATATTTTATTTAAATTAGAAATAAATTTAATTTCTTCGAAAAGAAAATCCAATAATTATATAATAAAATTAATGTCTTATTGTTTATAATAAAAGGTTTGAGTTTTGGCATCAATTGGACTGACATTCAAATTATTTGTGACTTATTTTTTTGAAAACCATTAAATAATAACTATATATTCAAACGTAAATTCAATTATCAAACAATTATTAAAAACTGAGTAATAATTACACTAATTATGAGGTAATAATGGAAATGTGGTTCAAAACAATTTCAATGTTTTTTTATGTCAACTTTTGGAGGACTGCCTCAAAATAAACAGTAAAATAAGTTAATTATAAAATTAAATAATTATCGATTGACTCTTTGGTCGACCCAAACATTGGGTCAATTATTGTCATAATCTTAAGAGTTATCAAAATATTGTCGAATGAAATATAAAAATATTTTGAGAGATTAAGTCATCAAAGATTTCAGATCTAAAGTGAAAATAGTTGTCATTAAAACTCTGATTATATTATAATTTATATTAATATTAAAATAATTGATAAAATAATTTCAATAAAATATTAATCACAAACGCCTTAACTGTCGATTGGAATGAACTTTAAGTTCTGATTTCGACAAATTTCGGACAATAAATGGCAGAAACGGTTGGCCTTACATTAGTTTTGGACAGAATAGTGGCCACTAATTGCCTCTTCATAAGAGGGCGGTTTATCTTCATTATCACTAGAATTAGAACTATTTGTTTGTGAGTTTTCTCTCAGTCTTGACTCAGAATATTCGGGCGGAGCCGTTGGCAGACGTCGAGGTTCGCGCCTTTGATTGTTTGAATTCATCAAATCAAGAGCCGGACTCGATCTCCGGTTTGCGTCGTATATCGATATCGGAGTTCTTGTATTCCCTCGAAATAATTTAATTAAAACAGAGGCTATGATTGTGGCCCCGAATATAGCGCTGAATATAATTAATATATAAGTCATTGGATTCTTGTTATCATCGACGGGACGGAAGTCTTCGTTAAATGCGAATCGATTTATATTAATCTTTTGACAGACGTCTGACATATAGAGGTAACCGTTTTCACAAACACAACGGTTTGTATATTTCGAACATAAAGTGTGCGGAAGAGAGAGTTCGCAGACCAGATCTGAATAATTGTCTTCACAGGTCTGTCCGTAACCCGTTTTTCTAACGCAATTAAAACTGAAATAAAGGGACTCATTTGGGTCACAGTTACAGACCCATGTCTTGGGGTCGCAATAGCCGTACTGATACGAACATTCCTGATGAGCGGCACATTTGTCGTGTATGGCTCTACCTTTTAAACACTGCTGTTTCCCGTAGTCGGGATAAGTACCGAACTTACAGAGACATTGACCGACAATCGGTTCGCAATACGAGTGGGAGACAACGCATTGGTCCGAATGATCGCACTTTTCATACAAATGTCTCATTTCAATGCATTTCCCGAAAGAGTTCTTAATATATCCTTCATTACAATCACAGGTCTGACTCTTGTGATTGCAGTGCGAGTTATCGTCGATTACCGGACATTGTCTACAGAAGTACTCCTGAAAGAAAGGAGGAGTTATGTCTTGATTTGGGTTTTGATAAATGCATTGATTCTCTTCGTAATCATAATAATGGTATTCATCACATCTGCAAAATCCTTCCACTGTTTTATTCAATTTCTTCTTCAGATTCAACGCTAAATTTGTGTCCAATTTTGTTGGTTTTTGATTATCATTACTCAGAAAATAACAAAACAATTGTCTATTTTTAGTTTTTGAGCACTGGTCAGATGTCACACACATTTGGTCGATGTTTCGCAAAGATAGGCACTCATTGTCACCAAAACTGATTCCATACTCAGAGGTTTGGTTGCACTGACAGTAATTTGTCTGATTATTGCATACCATATGAGTATTTTGTGGGCAACCAATTGACCCAAACTCTTGGAAATTACACTCAATTTTAGTTGAGTTCAAAGGAGTGACAATTAGTGGTAAAAGAGATAATAAAAACAATTTCAAAATCATTTTAAAATAAGAAAAACCCATTTATTATACAAACGATTCACAATTGAATGCATTAATTTTTGATTTAAAACAATTATTTATCACAAATAAAGGGAATGAAATGTTAATAAAACTAAATATTAATTAAAATATATTTAAAATGAGAGTAAAACTAAAATTAAAGTTAAGAAACGAAAAATAAACACAAAATAAGTGGACTTCAGTTCAGTTAATGTCTGGCCTTCGAGTGACGCAATACTGGCGTCAGAAGAGACTTAACACTAATTACGGCACAAATCAATCACTTTTTGCAGATTATGTTTGATTCAATTGAATTGAATTGAATTGAATTGTATTGAATCGGACACCTTTTATAATAATTATTTAACAATTCATATTAAACTGACCCTTCATATTATAATTATATTTATAATAAATTTATAATATATTCTAAATGAGATTATATTTACTTTAAAATATGATTTGCCTTTAAAGTAGTTTTGCTATTATATGCTCTTAATATTTATGCAAACTTTTGATCACTCGATCTATAAATTGTTTTAAACTTTAAAGTGCTATTTAGTGCGCATTAAATATTACCCTTGATCATTTAGATCACTCAATATATTAGTCATATTTCAAGTCGGGTTACTTTTTCTTCAAAAAATTATTTTATTGGATTTAATGTCTTTATTTGTATGACATTAGAGGCAAACATTTACTTCATTTATATAATAAAGTTTAGGAATCTCTCGATATAACACTCTTTTATGAGGATATAAATGACACTTAAAATTATTTAAATGTAAGGAAAATAAAATAATGATAACAACTTTTCTCTACTGTTGTGTATCATGGTGATATTGTTGTTAAATAATCAAAGTAAATGAACTATTTCATTTTCACACTTATTTTTAAAATGTGTTATTACTTTCCATAGAAATTCTATAGAATTCCATAGAAATGCAGTTTTGAGGCCAAATTCACTTTAGAAGTGAAGGGAAATAATGTGGTTATGGGTTATGGGTTTAGGAGAAGAACAAATTTTTTCATTAAATTAAAGCACATAAAAAAGCATTCAATTAAAGTGACACAAACCTTATGCCGAGTGAGTAATACCGGATATTAATGTTTTAGTGGTGGGAATCCTTCGTTTAGTTTAGTTTGTGTTTAATTATTGATAATTAATTGACACGAAATCAGATCTTTTGATTGCATTTTCTCTTTAATTCACTTTTTTTTAAATGAAATCAATTTATTTTCCTTTGAAATGATTTGTGTTTTTTAATTAAATTTTTTTCTAATTTCGTATTTTATTATTATTTTCTGTTATATTGCATACAATATAACAGAACTCATATCAAGTCTTTAAATATTGATTTTTCCTTTTTTTTTTATTATTATAATCAAATACTTATGAAATTAAGACTGTTTTATGTTTAAAATTCATAATTTTTGAATAATAACTTAATTATTGGCTTAATATACATTTGAATCGATTTTTAATTCAAAGTCTTATTCTATGATATCATATGATAGACACAAATCTTGTTCTCAAATTCAAATATTTTCGAGTCTTTCGGAACGATTGGAGCGTTAAGTTTATAAACCTTTTATTCTCATAACAACACATCCTTTGGTAAGACCTCAAAGTTCATTGCCGTCACAATTAGACACTTCCTTCAACCAATCCTTGAGGTGAAGGAAATAACTTTCCGTAATCTGTCCTCAAATTATACAAATAATTATTTTAAAAGTTTTTAACAGTTATTACACTAAAAATTTCAATTATTTGTTAAAATATTAGTAAAAAGTTCAAAATAGAGTAAATGGTTACAAATTGATCTTGTTAAAAACAATAAACTCTAAGATAAATATTGCTCTGAGAAAAGGGAATCAATTTTTTAAAAGACTTTCGATTATTGAAAAACCATTTCTTTAAAAATTTAAGTATTTATTTGATTAAAACTTTTTTAATGGTTTCAATTTTTTCTTAATATTAAATTTCAATTATTCTGTGCCTTAAAAACATAATTATTTGATTTTTAAGAAGATTTGTTCGCTTCTATGTATCAAATTTCAAGAAAAGTCTACAATAAAATCTTCATTTCCTTTAAAATTCTGATCTAAACCTATACTAAACCTTTAAAAAAAATTAAATTATTTTTGTGCGGATACGCAATCCATAGTCGAAACACGAATTTCCGATTGGAAACCAAAATAATTTCAAAAATTGCTTTTGAAAGTCAAATAAAGTGTAGTTTATCTCATGTTTTGACGTATACTTTGATAGAAACCAATGAAAATCAAAAAATTATATTTCACATAACATTAACTCCACTTTTATGGACCAAAAATTTTAATAAACACTCATTTTTGAAGTCCTTTTTTTGCCGAAAAAAAAGAATTTTTAATATAAATAAAAATATATATAAACTTCAATCGATATGTGAACTATTCTGTGCTAAACTGTATAAACATTATGAGTTTAATACAGGCTCTCATAAAGTGTTGAATTGAATTATTTGTGGTTATAATAAACGTTTTCTATTAGAACTACTTTACTATATATTCCTCTCAATTCAATTGTAGACCCTTTGAATGTGTTCTCGATTTTAACTCTAATATTAGATCTTATCTTCAGAATCGGATATGAGTTTAATGAAATGAATAAAAGATTTAATAAAATAGTTATCAAATATTTTTTATCATTTATTCCGACGATTGTATTCAATGATAATATCGTTAGTTTTCCAATTGATTAAAGTTTTCATTAGTGAATAAAAACACCTTTTTTTTCACTTCTATTTAATTTAATTTGAGAATCAGATAATTATATATATTTTTTTCATTTCCCTTATACTTAAACCTGTATATAATTAAAGTTATCGATTAAATAAAATTTTATTCTTAAATATTATAACAGATTTAATATTATTTGAAAATTTTATTTAATTTTTTTCAATAAATATCTAATGAATAATAAGTTGTGATATGACTTATTTGAAGATTAAATAGAATATAAAATAAATATTAAATGAGTTGTTGTTTACTTAATTTAATGGTTAAATATTTTAAAAATTTCAATACATTTCTTCCGGAATTAAATAACATTTGAGTCAAATAATGTTTAATTTACAATTTGAAGACACTTCGAGAGCCAATTTGTTTGAATGCCAACAAAAATGTGTTCAAAAATATTTGAGAACATTTGTACAATACTTTAAAGTTTAAACTAATCTAAATTTGGTTTATTTTGTTTAAATGACTGAGTGAGTGAAAAATCACATTAAGTGTTACAATGATTTCTATGAGAAACACAATTATTTTACACTCTATTATATAAAACTCATACAATATTTACGATTAAGAATCTTAAATGCAATTAATGGATGAATTACTCCCAAATAAATGCACAATAGATAAGGAAATCTCAAGAAACCTTCAATTTACCAAACCTTCAGCTCTCCTTCTCTCTCTCTCTCTCTCTCTCTCTCTCTCTCTCTCTCTCTCTCTCTCTCTCTCTCTCTCCCTTTCTTTATATTTAAAACATATTTTTTATTAATTAATTATTCTTCAGTTGATTATAGATTTTATTAAAGAGAGTAAAAACAGATATTTAGGAAATTTAAGTTTAAATTATTAACGACTAAATACTTTATTGAATTAAAGGCTTTCGTTTTGATGAAAGTTTTCATTTCCATTATTTATTATTTCCTAAAGAATATAATGTTTTGTTTCTCTCTATTGTTTGGAATGGATTTCACTGAAGTGGCGAAAAAAGACTGAACTAATAATTTCAAAGAGTTTCAAATCTTAGGTCTAAATCTCTGAATAAAAATTTTAAATCAAAAAAATTATTTATTGATATATTTTTTAGGACTTCAGTAGAAATGTCTTATCTTTTCAATTGATTTATTTATTGGAAGTGATATTCTTTACATTAAATTCAATTTAATTTTGTATTTGAAAAATAAACTAAAATAAATAATAGGTTTTTGAAAAAATAGCTCAGAATAAACATTTAGATATTTTCAATGAAAACATAAAAATATATTTTGAGATTTTGTCGCGAATTTATTGAAATTAATGAACAATTATTTGACTAATTTTGAGAAAAATCCAGTTTTAGCTCATCTTAAGATTGTGTGCACACGAAAAATATCCATTACTCTGTTATGTCTGTCTTTCAGAGATATTTCAGTAAAATAATTACTGAAATTCCTATTAATTGATATGACTTTCAATTTATATAATTCTCTATTTATTTATTTAAATAGATTTCAGTAAACAGTATTACGTCGACGAGTCATACGATTTGCTGACATTTCATGTTTTAAAATACTCTTTGAATGAAAAGAAGCCACAAATCAATAGGTTTTGTTTGACTCAATAGAAATATTTGATAATAAATTATTTGGATTAAGATTTTGTTTACAATTGTGGTCACTATTAATAGCGATATCAAAGCTATTAACGGAGTTATCGATTGGAATCATTCGATGCGATGATTGATCGCAATAACCATTTGAGTTGATTTCAGTCGAGGGTCTAATCATTTGCATAATTGAATTTCGGTTTCGCCGCGCGATTCCGATCGCAATAATGAAAGCAATGAGAAACGCAAATATCAATAATAGAGTGATGTAGTCAAAGGACGACTCAGACCTCTGTTCCGGTTCGGGTACTACTCTCTCAACAACCATTGAGTCGATAACACACTGAGGCATACCGTTATAACTGGTCTTATCGGGGGTATATCCGGCGCCACACATACATATGTTGTCAATACACCAAGAATATTCTTCAGAGTACTGGCATTCTTCCCTCCCGGAACACCTTTCCCCTAAATATTTACCTAGAACGCAGTGACCGATTACTGAAGAGTAGACATAAGTCACTTCACAAATGCACTGATGAGTTGTCGTATTGCAGACACTATTAGGTTGTATGCAGTGCTCGTTCTCTTCACAGCTCTGACCAATTGTTTTGAGTCGTTGGCATTCATTTTGTTTATTAGCGAAATGTGTTTTGGGACAAACACACAGTCCTTCGGGAGAGACCAACACTTCTGGTCGATCCAAAAGTTTGATATTTAGAGAGAGTTCTGTTGAGTTATTGTAACACTTGGATCCGTTGAGACATTGAGATGATGTGACACATGACTCGGACAATGCCCTTGACTTAAGACAAAAGTAATCCCCGAGTTTGACATCAAAATCAGGTTTACATTCGCAGTGATTAGTGGTTTGATTGCAAAGAGAGCCAACACTGTCTTCACAACCAGAAGAATATTTTTTAAAATCACAAACAGTTCCACAATTGACTGAAACTAAGTATAAAAATAAGCTCAGAATAGCGGACAATAGAGGGATGAGTTGGTGTGCGCTCATCGTTGCATTTGCCGTCGATGTCAGGGAACGGCTGCCAAAACTCATCTAAACTCTGTGTACACTTCTTTGGCTCCAATATCTTTGGATGACTTTTACACGCCATCACAATTGACCACACCTTCCAGTTATGCTTTGATAATTCATGAACTCAACAGTAAACTTGTTTTCAAAGTTGGTATCCATTGGAAACATTGCGTTATATTCTGTTCTTTTATATACGACTCCACTTAACTGTAAGGAAGACTTTAATATACAGTTCTCTAACAAACATATTCTCTGTTTTGTCTGCATTTTATTTCTGAATTGTCTCAGAATAAACTTTTTTAAATGAGAATTTTTACGCCAATGACTCCAACCATAGATATTCACTCAATTTCTTATTTCAAATAAAATGTTTCCCACGATTTGCGCCAAATTTTTTTCCAAATAATTCTCTGTTTTATCGATTTTCAAACAAACTTTTTTAATACATGTTTTCAATTGACTCATGAAATTCAAACCCCATTCAGATAAGGCATAAATAGCTGTTTGCGTTTACTTCTTCCTCTAATCACTGCATTTTTTGTCTTTTTTGTCATTTTTTGCCACAAAATCTACATTTTTTCCTGACTTGAGTTTAAATAACCTTTTTATACGCGTTTTCCTATGAATTATAGATCAGTTAGTTTTTATCGAACCCATTATTGATATAACTTTTCTCACGAAATGTTATATCAATTTACAGTCTATTTATTGGAAGAGATTTCATTTGTATTAATAATAATAATAATAATAACAAAAATAAATAACAAAACAATTTTTAATTAAAAGTCTTTAGAATTACAAAATTTCGTAAAAAAATATTGAATTTTCTAAAAGTGTATAACAGTGTATATCCAGTAATTTATACCAGGGTATAATAAACTGGAGCTATTTTTAATATTCATTAGAGAATAATTTATTCGATTAAAGATATGGTTATATAAAATGTGTTATGAATAGCGAATAATATGTTTGGAAAATAGCATTCATTACATAAAACACACATTTATTTGACAAAAGAAGTTAATTCCAGGTTTTAAGTATACCTGAGATTGGATTTGATCTCTAAATTTGAGGGCAAACATTATTATCCGAATAAATGTTTAGATAAGAAAATAATTATAATTTGTTTTAATTCCAACCAATAATTTACTCAATCATTACAACAATAACTGTTGGAACCGATAAATCCCTTTTGATTTAAATTCAGGGAAAAAAATTTAATTATTATTTAATAATTAAAATAAAAAAAATAAATTCAGAAATAAATTTTGTAAATAAAATATCGAATTAAAATTGATATCAGTTTTGAAAATCTAAACCGAAATATAAGGAAATAAACGATCAAAAGTTTAACACAAAAAAACAAATTTTATAATAAAAAAAAGTAAATTAAACATCAAATGACTTATAAAATATGAATCAAATAATTCGAAGTCGAAAAATGATATTAAATATGAGAAACAAATTAGTCTTTAATAAACAAAAATGCTTTTATGAGATTTTACAGAATTAAACAAAAGAACAAAATAATACTATAAAACAATAATAACAAAAGAATTGAACTTGCTTATTCTATTGAAAGAATTTGTGCACCAGTTTTGGCAAATATTTTATATAGTTTATATGAATGAGTGACTTCTTGATAAAACTATCGATAAAACAAACTTTTAAGGTTAAGAATATTATGTCACATATTATATGGCATATAATACTTATATTACTTATAAGTGTGTATTATATTATCCATTGAAAGGTTGAGAAATAAAGAGAAACCCATAAAAGCCTTTTATTGTTATATAAAAACTAAAGTTTTACTGAATTTCCTTTAGTCGTAAAAAAATTGTTGCAAAAGAAAATACTATAATATACTAATGAAGAAGTATTGAAGTATTGAATGAAATATTGGTTTTATTTGTAACTATGGTTTGGAATATAGCGTGAGTCTAAACATGCAATCATAACGAAAAAGAGTGTGGGGCAGGACTTACCATAGAATAGCACACAATAGCAAAGAATGGCATATCCGACAGCTATAATTCATTTGAATGTAAGCGTTAACTTTGAATAGACTTACAATAAATAGAGTGATAGGAATGGATTGCAATTAATAGGAATTAATGCGAATCAAAGTATTTAATTAAACTGAATATAATTTAACAAAATTTTTAAAAATTGACACTTAATTACAACTGAAATGAAATAATTAGGACAACAAATATAATGTCGTGATATTTGTGATAGTTTGGAACTTGCAATAATCATTAGGTTCTTATTGAACTGAATAAGACTGAATAGGATTGAACAAGGTTACTCATTTGATTACTCAGATTTTTTGTTGTTCTTAAATCCGGGTTCTGTTGAATTGCTTTTGATATTGGATTTGACTTTTCTTACTCTTTTGATCAGTTGTTTTTGTGGCACAGACTGACTCTCGGCGAAGACTAATCCGTGGCCGGAATAGTGTAGATCTGAGTCAATACTAGAGTGATGGCTGAACGGAATTTGTTTCACTGGTATTTCATATTTATTGATTGGATTATAGTCTGATTCCACATATTTTTTATGTGTCGGCACACGATATAAATCAGCGTTAACTCCATATTTAAGTACAGATGACTGACAGTCGACATTATACCACCAGTCGCATACCCTTGTCTTCTGGTTAAATAATGTGCCATTTGAGCACAAGAATCGATCGTGACGTCCATCTAATTGACAGTAATGCCAGACCTAATGACAGACACGATATTATGTCAATTAATCGTTAATATTGAATACAGTTTTCAAAATTTAATCCAGTAAAAACTATTCGTTTGCTAATGTAAGGAATAGAAACCACACATAGACACACATCCCTTTCCCATTCCTTTCACTGGTACATCAATTTTATAACCATAATAGTAATAATAATAATAATAATAAGTAGAAGTAAAAGAAGTAAAGAAAAAGAAATCTAAATGTAAATAATAATAACAATATTTCATGAATTTAATAATTCATCGAAAGGTATAACAAATCCATTAATTTTTTTCTCAATTGTGTTGAAAGACATTCAGTTATCCAATGATTTTCGTTCTGTTATTTGTATTAATTTTTTTTATTTGTTTGAACAGTTGATGGCGTGATTGAGGTTCAAAGTCGGGAACCAAACATTAGGAGTGGATTCTACTAATGTGTGTCTAAATTCGCCCACTATAAAGCTATCAGGCTAACTTTGCTAACTTTGCTAACTTAGCTTTAATGTAGGAAAAAACCACTTTCATTCTGTGCACATTTGGCTTTTCTTTAGAAAAATTCGTGACTTACAGAAGTGCTGATAATATGAAACTATGAAATAAATTATCGCAACTCATATTCATATTTCATCGTCATTTGGCTTTTCCTTCCTCTCCAATGCATTACTTTATACACTTAACATAACAACAGACACTGACTCTCTCTCTCTCTCTCTCTCTCTCACTCTCTCTCCAGACTCACTTTAATGACCTATTCTTGATGGGCGCACCTACTCTTCTAATAAACGAATACCTGAGTTAATCAGAGAATTACTTTCTGTTCGAACACAAGAGTCGGTACTATTAAAACTGATAAAATCAAAATTTAAATCTAATGATAAATAATTATCGGATCATTATCTCAGGTCTTTTCCACTCATATCTAGAATTTCGTTTACTTTTTGTTTGAAAAAAATCAACGTTTCCTTTGATATTGAATTTATCCGGAATTTCATTAATAAAGTACTTAAAGTAGTTATTTATTCAGAAAAAGATCAAAAGCAAAACTCAAATTAAAACAAATGTTTTGTTAAATAAGTATTGATTAAAAGTAAAGTTGAGTTGTGATTAATATCTAAACTTTTTTTTCAAAATTTTTCAACATTTGAATTAATTATATGAATAAATAATACAAACCTTAAACTATAAATAATATTAATTATAATATTCTCTTTTTATGGTTAATATTTATTTATTTATTTATTTATAAAATTAAAAAAAATAAGTAAAAAATATGAGACAAGCCTTCAATTGAAAATATAATGTAGTTTTTGTTCACAATCTGTCTAAAGACTGTCTAATATTGAGAGAAGAGATAAGAATCGCTGTCGGAAGCCATTATAAAAAGAGACTATTCGTCAAAATGGATAAAAAGAAGATAAAACTTTTCTCAGTAATAGTATAGTTATTATTCAATTGTATTGAATCGAAATATTTTTTGGAAATTTTTTGGTTTTTATTTGTAATTCTTTTGAACTAAACATAGATTTCAATCAAAGCTATTATTGTTATTCTAAGAGTTTTTTTTTCATTTGATTGTTGGCAATCGATTTCCTGAGAACTCAGTATTGAATTAAACTCATTTTCAGTTCATTTAACACACTATCGATCGTCTTATAAACAACAGTTACTACATTTCAAATGACAACTTTTAGGAGTCAATACTTAATTAGCATTTGTTTCAGTTGGAAACTAAAATTGATTTTCTCCTCCAAAACACAATTGTATACAAAAAAACACTAATCCTTACGTTTTGTGTAATTAGTTTTTAATTAATATTTTTCTTTATTATAGTCGACAACAGACAACAAATAGAAATATTATTATCGATTACTTTCTCACAACAAAAGAAAAGTGAAATTCAATTAATAGAAAGAGAGGATAAAAATCAATAAAAAAGTGGTTTCGATGAGAGACACTTCATGTAAACATTTCTTTAATCAGTAATCAAATGGTTCGCTTACCTGACAGCCGGCCTCTATGTCTGCAAAAAATCCGGGAGAGTGTGGCTGACACTTGAAATTTGTATAAGGAATAGAAAAGTAGATAGGATAGTCTTTCCATGGCTTTCCAGGGATGCCAGGAATATAATCAATATGGGAATGTCCCGAATTTATTGAGTTCCAGCTTTGAATAGGTCTCAATTTTCTTAACTTGAGCTCAGCCTTATTCATACCATAACTTTCGAGATGAGGTCTAATTAATTGATTAATATCTGTGGAATAACCGGTGAGTCCTATTTGTTTGACTGGAGCTGAAGCATAAGGATGTCTCGAACCCGATATAGATATGGGCTGAGCGTGAATTGTGATCTCTTCATCACTTGTGTCGGGTTTTATTTGAGAGAATGATTCCATTGGTAGCGCTGGTTTCAATGGAATATAACTTTTCAACTGGTCCATAGGGTCATCTCTATAAATAGGTAGTTCAGAGCCATAATGTTTAGGCATTCGTTGTGCGCCATAAAGAGCTTTGGCTGTCGAACCGTAATTGTCTGAATTGTCGGCTAAAATAATTGGCTCATTCATAGGCAGCGGTGGTTTGAGACCTGATGTCAGTGCAGGCAATTCATGTAAAGTATGTTCTTCTGCGATCACTTTTGGATAATGTGTTTGCACTTCGAACGGCGCTAAAGCATATTCATAGGTCCGAATACTTTCCTGTTTTCAAATCAGAGATAAGTTTAAACAAAACTAAAATCACTTTCAAAGTAAAGAAAGTGATGACAAAACCTTTTAGTGAAAACTATTTACAAATAATGACCACAAAACGACTCAAATTTAAACCCATTTCGTGATTACTTTCGGAATTTATTTGTTTCAATAAAAGGGCAAAAAATACACAAAAGTTTTAATAGACCTAACATTACATTAAATTTAAATAATGAGTCAAATGAATGGAAAAATAAATTTCAGAAAAATTTTCTCATTATATTCGCAGACAATTTAATAATGGAGTCGATTAGAGTGAGGCCAGACTTTTGTTGTTCTCATAACTGAATTACAACAAAAAAATTTTTAAAAAGTTTTCACTCATTCAACAAAAGGAAACCAACGATGAAATAATTGCATTCAAAGAGAGATCAAACCTTATGGACATCAATCAAAAGTCATATCTTGCAAAAGATCAAAGAGAACATACATAACATATAAGGCAATTGCTTTATAAATATAATCGATATACTTTTAATTTTTAATGCCTGGATATGAATCTGAAGCTTTATTTGATTAATTAATAATAAAACATTGAATTCAAATGAAAGTCATTTATTACTATAAGAAAGAAATTAATCCTCAATTAAAGGGTCGTAAAACAAAATTTCATTCAATTATTGTTTGGCTAACTTTTCATCACATCTTTCAAAGGATTGAAATTCATTTAAATATTATAATAAATCAAAACATTCATAATTTTGTGTTTAATTTTTGGACTATAGTTTAATGAAATATTTTTGTCGAAAAATAAAAAATAAAAAAAATAAAAAAATGAATAATAAATTATAAACTAAACTAAACTCATTTTGTAAAACCCTTATTAGCGCTAATTTTTCCGAAATCTATTAAATTTTTTGTGAGAAATAATGAAATTTTATCCGTTTCTCAAAACAATACTATGTTTTGCAAACATTTTAATAGTCTTAACTCACGTTTAATTTTAATGGTATTTAAATCAGGAGAGAAATACTTGACTTTAATGGTCTTAGAATTGAAAGTTGTTATTATATCGGAAGAAAAAATTATAAAAAACAAGTCAGGGCTGGAATTCTATTAAATACTATATTATCCGTACTATTATTAAATATTCCGTTCAATATATGCTGTTCTCTGGAATTTAAAATAGAATTTGATGTGAATTATGACTACACCTATAAATAAAAGTTCTATAATTAACGAATTAAAACTAATTCTGTGATAAATTATTTTTATATCCAATAATTTATTCAGACTTTCAAACATAAAATTTTAGTTTCTATGGATTTCACAAAAAAAATGCGAACTGAGTCGAGATGTATAATCACTTAACCCCCGATGTTTTGATTGATTATAAATTATTCGGTTATTTCCTGTTATCTATTCACAGATAATCTGATTATCTTTGGGTTCCGTCGAAAAAAGTATCGAAATGTTTGCAAATAAGCTTTTGTCGCGAATTTAATGATCTATAACTTACATGAGTATCGAGGTCTTTCTTTTCGCTTTTGATGGATTCCTTAGTTGTTGTATTGGTTTTTGGGCTAATATTTGAAATTCTTTGTCCAAATTCTTCTTCAGATTTGACAAAACAAATGCCTTTTGAAAAGATATGACAAAAATTTATGTAAGATTTGATAAATGGTTTAACTCTTTTCTAAAGCGAAAGAAAACTTAAGTTTAACTAAATTTATGCGAAATTTTATAATAAATTTGTTTCAAAAATAGAAAATATTTAATAAAATTATTTAAATTTAAGTAAAGAAAAATTGAGATAAACTTACAAATTATCATAAAAACGGAGACGACTTTCATTTTGAAGAACTATTTTGTTTGAATAATAACATGAGTTTCACAAATGAGTAATTTTTAATGTTTTGTAATAAAATTATAAGAAATAATTGAAAAGTAATATAACAGAAGATGTGCTCCAAAGCAATGATTCGGTTATCTTTTAAATGACTTTTCTCTTCAGAAGTCAATCACTTGTTTTCAATTTTATTGCTAACAAACGGATAAAATACTTTTCATAAAATATTGTAATTATAACGAAGAGAACAATTCACAAGATTATAGTTCATAGTTATAGTTAACTCGTTTATGGAAAGACATTAACTAAAGGTATAGAGAGAGTGAAAATGCATTTTAATAAAACGAATTGTTATTCTCAATTCACTTTTCATAGTAGAGACCCTCCCATCTGAGTAATAATAACCGATATTTCGTTATTAGCTTAAGATATGAATGCATTGGACTCAACTCTTACCCCCACTTTGAATACGAGTTTCTTTTTTATTGCAAATACTCTACAAAATAGTTAAAACTTGAAATAAAAAAGAGTGCAAATGTGGAGCACTTTTTTCCGTTTGTTTCGCCTTTTCTTCTTCTTATTTGCCTTTGAAAATACTTATTCTCTCTCTCTCTCTCTCTCTCTCTCTCTCTCTCTCTCTCTC
>JAQFZM010000363.1:0-36138 GCA_034695785.1 Galumna obvia
ATGAAATACTAAAATATTAATCAAATGAAGTGTTTAATTGTTTTGATAACTTTCTTCATGTCTTCAATCAATTTGTTTCACAGTTTTCTCAATTCTTAAATTTTTGTTATCATTTTGCGGACTCTATTATTAAGTGTTTAAAACACTTTTGAATTATAATAATTCATTTGAGCAAGGTGGTTCTATTTAATTGTGTCAAATAATTTTAGCTAAGAATACATTTATTGGTTGTTATTTGATTCTAAATTTATTGATAATTAGTTTTTAAGAGTGAAAACTAAAGGCTCTCCAAAACAAACACAAAACAAATTCAAAACTAAAAGAGAATATATTTTCTTAAAATCAAATTTCAATTTCTATTATATTTACTCTTTTATATGAAGACAAGTGTCAGTCCCTAACAATTACTAACAATTAAAAACAATTAACTAATAATGAACATTTTTTATTGAATAATATCATAAATATTATAAATATGTTTGTATTAAAACTATTAATAGAGTAATATAGAGTTGATTTTATTATCGACCACTGATTTAACATTTGGTTGATAACAATAATAGATTAAAATATCAAAAATATGTATTAAAATTGGGTTTAATTTGATATTAAAAACTGTTTTGGACTCAAAGTTTATTTGAGATATTTTTGTTGAGGAAATTCGACACTTTGTTTGCGTCCCTCAGCCATAAGGGCTTCGATTTCATGAACAGTTCGGGGAACGTCTGTCAACAATTCAATACCACTTTTGGTGACGACTATATCGTCTTCTATTCTGACCTAAAATTTAAATATTTTGAAGAAATGATTAACTGTTTTGTCAAGTGATGACTCACTCCTCCAAAATTTCTGAATCTATTGACGACTTCCCAAACAATAAATTGAGACAAATTCTTATCGTCTGCCGCTCTCTTGAGTTGAGCCTCAATAAAGTAAATTCCCGGTTCGATAGTTAGTGTCATTCCTTCTGCTAATATACGACAAGTTCTTAAACTTCTAAGTCCGGGTTCTTCAGGTCTGCAGGGTTGGCCCTCATTATATCCGCCCACATCGTGAACATCAATACCGAGGAAATGTCCCAATCCGTGCGGCATAAATATGGCGCCTAAACGAGAGGCCATCATTTGATCGACATCTCCCTGAAGGAGTCCATGTCTTTTCAATTCTTGAAGAGCAGTCTTTTCTGAGAGGACATGCATTTCCTTCCAACAAACTCCTGGTTTGACGGCTTTCATCACAGCTCTGCTCGCCTTCAGAACCGACTCATAAATTATTTTCTGGTCTTCAGTGAATTTTCCATTTGCGGGGAACGAACAGGTGATGTCTGAAGAGTAACAATAGTATTCACAGCCCATATCGAAGAGACACATATCCCCGTCGTTCACCACTTTATCATTAGGAGCTCCGGCGTGTCCGTAGTGTAGAGTCGCCCCATTCTCACCGGTGCCACAAATACAAGTGTATGACATATGTCGCGCTCCTCCGTTATAATAACAATAATGTTTAAAAATGGATTCCAATTGATATTCATTCATTCCGGGTCTTATTTGTTTCATGACTTCTTTATGCGCTTCACTACTGATTCTATTCGTATAACGCATTACTTCTAATTCTGCTTTAGTTTTAATGACCCGACACTCAGCCATCTCTTTGTGCAAAGTTTTGTTATCGACTTTAAATTTTCCGATTCCATCAAAAAGAGCCTCTCGTGTAATGAGTCCCGAATCTGTATTTAGTCCCTGAAGTGTTAGAAGGAGTTCGGGTTTCAGGCCTTCAATAACTTTTGATATCTATTAAAAAATTGCATTCGTTTTCATTATTATTATAACTTCTTTGAGTGTCAGACCTCAGGAACGTAATGGCATTCATCGATTTCATACATATCTTTAAAGTGTTGGAGTGAATGAAGTTTTCCCATCCAAATGGCATAAGACTCAGGAAGTTTTGGGACAAACAGTAGGGAACGGCCACTATTGACATCAATAGCGCCGTAACAGTCGGGTTCTCTCACACCAAAAGCCCAATGAAAGTATGATTCTTGACGGAAGACCGGCTGATCGACCAAATGTTTAAATAAAATGACATTTCAATGATATCTAACCTCAACATCAGTGCAATACATGTTTTGAGTGTCCCCTCCCTGTAATACAATGACTCCATTTTTAGCCAAATTCTTTGCTTTCAATTTGTCGATAAGTCGACGACGATTTTCCCGATGAAGTGCTGCCGGAACTGACAGAGTGTGGACTCCCATCTGAAACATACCTTTTCTAATAAATTATAAAACAATTATTAATAATTTATTAGAAAATAATTTTAGTTTAAGTTTAGCGGTTCAATACTCAGGTAACAAATTGAAATCAATTTCAAAATAGCCTTGGTATCATACATAATATAATAACATGTAACATTTATTTTTGTCAAAATCCCAGTAAAAAGTGACCATTAGATATGATTAGATACCATTAGATATCATTACATATTAACTAAATATTAGGAAAAATACATACATTTGTTGAGACATATTTGCGTTGAATTAAAGGTTTTGTAAATAAAAACAAATTTTGAAAAATGAATGTCTTTTAAACTTTTGTTTAAAATCGAAGAATCACTTATGAGATGTTATTTTGTGACAAAACCTCAATAAATATAATTTAAATAATAATTAATAATTTCTAAATGATTTCTAAATTACTTTAATGTTTATTATTCTTAAATGAGGTTAACCTCAAATGAAGTAAATGTTTGTCAGAAATGGAAATAAAAAGTAGAAAAGAGCCAATCATTTGACATTTGATATCACCTTATATTTGATATATTGATTATCTCTCAAACTTTATATCAATTCTAATACAATTCTAATTTCAATTATTTCAATCCTCCACTATTTTATTTGAGTGATAATCTTGATAATTTTGCTTCGAAACAATATTTGATTGGTTTCTCTAAATTATGGATAATTTTATGTTGAAATAAACTTTTATCTACTTTTATAATAACTTATAATAAGCCTAAAGTCTATAAATTATAGTTTCATTTGATATGTGTTTACGTATTCTCTTTTATTATAGACTTATTATTGCATTCAATTTATCACAAATTTACTGATTAATTCATAATTGTCTCAAATTTTAAAATTGTTTCAAAGAATAAACTAGACCACCCTTACCACCCTTACCACCATTACTACTACCACTACCGTTAATATCATATACTCTAAAATTTTTTACAAAAACATTTAATGTCGATAAACACTTTGTAAACACTTCTATCATTTGGTTTATCTCTAATAAACTTTTTATAAATAATTTCTTCAAAAATATTTTGATATTCATTTGCAATACTTTTAGAAATTATATAAATGTTTACTTATTTTAATTACTTATATTTGAAATGAAAAGTAATAGCTTTTTATATCAGCAGTTTCTCAACAACAAAAAATAAGAAAGTAGACTAAGTAAGGTACTATTAATTCTATAAGTATATAAAAACTCATTTACATGTATTCAATTGTTTCAAAAATATTTTAATGTTTATAAATGAGACATACAGTCGAGGATATACGCAATGGCTAAACCTTTATTATTTTTGAATGAATAGTTAGATTTTAAAGCAGTTTTCATTTAAATAATCGAGAATAGTTTAATTTATAGAATAGATAAAAGAAAATTTACCAAGATAAAATTATCTTTATGAATGTTAAACATAACTTAGTAATTCAGTATTATATTCCTGCAAATCTATGCCATCCATTATTTTTAATCAAATTATAAGACATTTCTTATAAATTCAGTATTTATTCTTATTTTGAAAATTTTAAAATATAAATAAAGAGATAAAAATGATTTCAATTAAATTAGAAGTGATTAATACAATTAAAATAAATAATTTATGAAACAAATATTTTATTGAATAGTCTTTACATAAAAGCCATTAATTTTGACTTTTTTATTATAAATCGAAATCAAAATGTTTTTAACACAATTCTCAAGAAATGTGACTAATAGTGATAATACAGATTTGTTACAAATATAATTAAACTAAATTAAAAACTTATTAATTAATTTCAATAATAACTGAACTAATATTTGGTTTAAAATAAATATAATTTTTAAAATCTAATCCAAAGTTCACTCAAATAAATATAATTAACTCAAAAATAGATCAAAAGTTGACTTAATTTTGAGAAAACTAATGATTTTATATAAAATGAACTTAAAATTCGGGGCAAATGATTGAAATAATTGTTTCCTTTCCTTTAGATTATATCAAAGCTGCGATTCATCGATTTGACGGACATTCGGTTAAAGACAAACAAATGTAAGAAATGTCTAAAAATTTTATGATTTGAGGAATGCTTTTAATAAACAATTTGTAATAAGAAGTGAAAAATATTATTAATTTTTTAAAATTATTATTAAAACATATCAGTTATAAATTCAATAGAATTACCGCTAATATATCTAATTCTAAACAATTTATAAGAAATTCATTTATCTAATGACTGGCGCATTGAATACCTCCCGGACCTCTGCGCGAGTCTTCTTCATCGCTATCATAGGCTTCACTACGACCGGCGCCACCATTGCATCGCTCATTGTTGGGATCAAAGTCGTGGAGGTCTACTTCTTCTGTGTGTTCATCATTGAGGTCAATATCCATGGGCTCATTTCGCTCTGGAATAATAGCTTCTAATTGTTTGAGTTTTTGTTCAGAAATGAAATGATTTTCAGGAAAGTCTACATTGAATTTTATATAAAGGTTTCCCTTTTCGAATGGATTTCTATAAATAGGCATTCCTTCGCCTTTTATTCCCTTCACTGATCCCGGAGTCAACACTTCTCCCGGTCTGCTTCTAATCAAAATATGTCGTCCGTCCAAATGCTTTAAATTGTAGACAAATCCACACAAGGCTTCGGTCAATGATATCGTCAGAGGAATAAACAAATCATTTCCCGATCGTTGAAACTTTTCGTTAGATTTTTGTTGTAAAACTATAATTACATCTCCCGTCTCGACATCGGGCTGTTGGTCACCCTCTCCTCTAAAAGTAATCTTTTGTTCGTCTTTCATTCCTTTGTCGATATGTACTTCCAATATCTTAGTTTCATTTGTCACACGTTTTCCCCGACAAGTGTGACACCTGTCCTTCTCATTAATTATCTCTCCCTGAGAGTTACAGTCATCGCACGGTTTCTGCATTTGTTGAAGCATTCCGGGACCTAATTGTCGGATCACTACTTTAACGCCCATTCCCTTACAACCAACACATTTGACTCGAGAACCGGGTTTACCCCCAACACTATTACAATCAAAATTGAAAAATTTGGTTCACAAGTGATAGACTTACCCCTCACAGGCTTTACACAGAATATTACGACTCAATTGCAGTTTAGATACTTTTCCATTATATAAGTCTTCGAGAGAAACCTTCAACGGATGGATAGTATCCTCTCCTCTTTGTTTACGCCTTCGACCGCCTTTTCAGTAGTTATTATTACTTACAAATTCTTAAATCTTTAAAAATCTAATAACTTACCCATTCCTCCTCCGAATCCGCCAAAACCCCCGAAGAGTCCGCCCCCACCGAATACGTGTGAAAAAATATCCTCAGCCGAAGAGAAGCCATCACTTCCGCCCTCCTGAAGACCTTTCATACCAAAGCGATCGTAAATTTCTTTCTTCTTTGGATCGGATAAGACTTCGTAAGCGAATGATATCTCTTTAAACTAATAAATGACAACATTTTAGACTAAATTCTAATTTAAAGTGAATTAAAGTGAAATACCTTTTCTGCTTCAGCTTCGTCTTGATTTTTATCCGGGTGATATGTCTTCGCCAGTTTTCGGTATTGCTGTTATATTAACCACAAAATACATTAGTCTTAAGAAGTGTTAAATCAAATAAGAAATGAGAGATAAAAACCTTTTTAATCTCATTTTGTGATGCATTTCGCGAAACCCCTAAAATGTCGTAGAGCTTAGTGTCGGCCATTGTTTTAATTCAATGATTTCGTAGTAAATCTTAATTAATGTCGAATCGATTCCTTTTTTTAAACAAAAGAATCAAAAATGAGTTAAAACACAATTAAATTGTAAAACAAAAAAGAATCACAGCTTTGATTAAATCAATTTAAAGGAAACAATGCTATCGTTTATAAACGCAATGAATGAATGACTCAAAAGTCATTAAAACTAATGAAAGCATACCTTCACTAAACTTAAGAGACCTCTAATGACACGATTTATCACTAAAAGAATTGAGCGCTTATTTTAAAACTCAAAAAGAATATTCTCTATAGTTTTCAATTAGATTTGATTACTATTTATTTATTTAAATATTATTTATATAAAATTAAAACTAAATAACGTTCACTTTTTTTAAATAATTGATAATAAAATGTTTGCGCGCTTTTATGGTTTAATTATTTAATTAATGAATTGAATGAAGTGTTAATTTGTGTGAAATATTCATTTTATTGATAATAATTGGGAAAAAACTAATTAAATGAATAAAAGAGTGATTATATTATTATCATATTATCATCGATTATATTATAACTAAAGGAATAAAAATCTGATGAAAAGTGAGGAAAGAGGAAACACTTTTGAAAACTCAATGAAAAACGCTTTTCAAAGATATATAAGTGATATAAGTGTCACTCGTTGTTCACCTTTTCATTCAAATATTGATTATCTATTTTTGTAAGTCTGAAGAGTTGGCGGTCATTCAGTTGCTGTTATTCAGTGCACAGACATCACAATCACATCAATAAAATATCGAAAGTATTTCAAACTCTGGTCTTATTTGTCAATTATTAAGATGAACTAGCATATTTTATTGATGCCACTAATTATATAACTTAATTAGAATGATTAAGCTAGCAACATTTTACGCCATAAATAATATCAAATACTTCCTTTTATTGTCAAAAGTTTTATAAATTTTATACTTTTAATCATTTCTTTTATAAATTTATTATTGATTTATAACTTAAATTTTAATAAATTTGAAGACGAATTAAATTACACCAAAACTTTCAAATATTTTATTAAAGCAGTTCTTAAGTTAAGGGTTTAATGCATTAAAAGGCAAAAGTGTTGCCAAAGTTGTTATGATATCATAATTGCAATAAAAGTTTTTTTTTTAATTATTTTTGTGTTAATTAAATGATTTGAAGGAAATGAAGAACGAGTTCTCAAATAAACTTTTTGTCTTAAAATAAATATTAAGAAAATCAAAGCGATTGTAAAATATATTGAGAGGAATATATGAGGAATATATGAGAGCACAGCCTATGGTTGAGAAAACATTTGTCCGAAAAAATATCATCTGCTCTGACTCTGACTCTGATGTTTGTTATTTGAAAAAAAGAAGTAATGAATGCGGTTTGAGTTGTGGTAGAGTTGCCATTTGTTTGCCATTGAGTTCTGTATCTGCACTCATGAATGGCAGAGTTGTCTAATGTATAGGTATAGAAAACAGGATAGCGTTAGAGCCAAGTCATAGTCACACGAATCGATGATTTCCACATTTCCACAATCGTTGCAATGGTGTGGACGTCACCCAAAAGCAGATACACTGCACAGAACTAACGAGTCCTTTGCTATATTTGCAGCCTTTACTCGACACTCGACAGGCCTACGAGTGGTAACGCCTATGCCTTACCATACAGTCATCGATACACCACTGCAGACGACCTCATATTAGACGATCCAAATCTGTTTCTATATATTATCTGTTTTTATATATAATTTGTAACTCAATAGAGATCGAGTCGAGAGGTGTCACCGATTGTGTCATTCATTTGTCTAATCAGATAACTGTTCATTAGTTGACTCATTTGTTTCACCATTTGTTTAGACCATTCAGATTATCATTTACTGGTTTTGACCTAAAGTTTAAACTTTTCCTAACATTTTAAAGCCTTAACTTAAGTTTAGAGTGAGATTAGAGTCTAGTCTTGAGAAAAGTGGTTATGTGTGACAATAATGGTTTGAGTGCTGCCATATCTGCCATTCTTTAGTAAAGTTGAGTTGAGTTGAGTCGAGTCGACCCCATTCCGAGTGCCAGCAGTTGTACAGAACTAGGAGTCCATACAATCGTTGATAATAGCAATACTAAAATACTGGTTCGGTTCTCCTCATATCCTCATATCCTGGACTGCGATCTGCCATTGAGAGCACTGGCACATCACTGGCACAGCACTGGCAGAGTCTTTAAGGACCTCCTCCTTCCTCAATATGAGCTAAAGGTCTTTAGTTACAGACTTAGTGTTGTGTACTATAGAGACGACGAGTGACTGTCTTTCAGTGCATACTATCGTTGCAATCAATGCTATGGCTATGGCTGTGATCTAAGCACAGGTCTGCAAACACGCCATACATGCCATACACGCCATACAACTGTTGTGTCGAATAGCAGTCGAACAGCGCTTTCCTATCGCTTGAAGACCGCAAATGCCAACAGAGATAGTGTTCGTCCTCTGACTGCACAGAATGACGTTTTTACCAGTGCTGACACACAACACACCGACAACTCAGCCATTCTTTGTCAGCCATTCCTCCGATTAAGTGGTAAGTCTTATATTTATTTAAATTATCCTCAAATTCTCTTTAGATTTATATTTGTTTTCATTTGATTTTAATGTTATTCAATGTTTTCACTCAAATCTATGACTCAATGTTTCAAAAATAAAACAAAATATTAGTTATGTTTGACTTAATCTCAGATTTTAGTCATTTATTTAATCTGATCTCAATTTTGTGAACAAACAAATGGTTTTTATAATCATATTTTAATCAAATATTAATTCAAATTTTTTAAAACATATTTTATAATATTTTTTAAATATTTTATAATTAATTTATTTAATCGAAACCTTTGAAATCGATATCACAGACGAGGAATAAATTTAATTAAATTTTCTTTAAGACTAACAAAACCAAACATTTAATGATTAAATTTTAATCCATTAAAAGCCATTCTTTTGGTCATAAGATTAGGGATTAGTTAAATATTTATCACTTTTCAACTAATTTTCATAAAAATAAAGTTATCACTCGTTTTAAATGGTTTTAATGCCTCCCAAAGAGTGATAAATATTTGGTAATAAAATGGCGTCATTTCAGAAGTAGAGTCAACCCTAAAATAGATGGAATGGCAGCTATTCTGCACCTATTCTTCTGCTCTTTATTTCTTGTGTCGAATTCCGCGAAGCATTTCTCAGTTGAGATCAATTAATCTTAAACTAAACACCAGTTTATGAGACATCCGTTTCTCGGAATTATCAGAAGTCAGTCAGTTATCAGCAAAAGTCAGACATACGCTTAACTTAAGGTTAAAGTTAGAGTTAGAGGGATAGGGGTAGGGACTAGGGATAGCCACTCAACTCTTTAAGACTTGTTCTGCCGGTAGTAAAGAGAGGGCCAATAAAAAGAGGAACTGTTCGCCATTTTGACGGCCGTCTCGTTATGTCGATGTTGTCCTTGGATTTGATGTCTTTGCAGTAGAGCTATCTATGTATGGCATATGTATGGTATGTCTCAATGCATTGTCTCTATTATCGTTAGTCTGGGTTAGCTCTGGTGGAGCTGTGGCTCATCGCACAGTAACAGCATTGAGAGCACATTCCAGTTATCTCTCACTCAATGTCTCATAAGTCAACTCCAATCATAGTCTTTAGTGTTTTGGCCGAATGCCTACGACTGCGTTGCCATTAGGTTATCAATGAATGGGTGTTCACTCATTGCTTTGTCAGACATCAAATCCTATATTATCCCAATTTTATTACATTCTTTACTCTTCTGTTCATATTATCATTTGATTCCATAATTGTCTTAAAAACAATTGAATGAATGCACGAGTTTTTGCATTTCATAAGAAATAGTCTTTACTTTCGATTATTGATTATCGCACGAGAGTTCACTTCAAACCGAATGACACAACAGATTGTATTTTGTCTTCAATTGATTTGTGATTTTATTTTCTGATTTCTTTTTATTATTTTTCAGATTTATTATCGAATTTCGTTTTGTATTTCGAATGTGATTTAAGGATATTTTTGTCAAAAAAAAGTTCATTTCACACCTATTTGTCGACATCTTTAGCATGAATTAGTGGAATGGCTCGAGTGCCACCCGTCAAGATGTCTTATCCCTGTAATGAATGCTCTTTTGAAGCCCAGAGTGCGCGCCAGTTGTCCAGACATAAGGCCGTGACTCACGTGGAGAATGCCTTAAAATGTGTTCTCTGTCCCTTCGTTACGGTTGGTCTCATCCCAAACTTCTTTTGTTTTAATTAAATGTTTTGTTTGTTTGTTGACAACAGGCGTATCAGACAAACCTTCTGAGGCATCGAAGAGAAGTTCACGGAATCTGTGGCTCAAAAGGTTTGCAAATTACAAATCAATTGAACCGAAAATTATTTAATTGAAATAATTTCTATTCAAAGGCAACAAAAGCTGTAAATTTTGTGGTTTTCTCTCTGAAGATAACGAGACTCTTATTCGACATCAATTGGAAGTTCATCGCGATATACTTAAATCAGCTCAGGTTAAATTCGCCAAAGAATTGGTGTCAGCCGGCGGTGAAGACAACAGTTTGAATATCAGTCATTACGGAAATTCTTCGGATTTAATTGAAACTCAAAATCGTATCGAAAACGAGTCGTCGAATGCTATTAGAAATCAAGAAGAAGACGAAGACGACGACAAGAATTTCTGGAAAGAGGCCTATGAAGACAATGGACCCAATATTTTCATGAATTTGGGTGCATATCATCAAAACAGAGATCAGTCCGATTCAAACCCCAATTGGTACGAGTCTTCAGGACAACCATCGCCTTCATCTCACGAGAACTCAATCAGTGAATTTGTGTCGTCGCGCGCCAGTACTCCAAAGTTTATTAACAAGAAAATGGCCATTCCTTCAAGTGGTGGAAGTGATGATTTGCCCGCAACACGTATTCGAAGGCAATACACGTGTAATGATTGTGGATTTCGTACTATTAATCCGCGGGAATTCTTATACCATAGACGAGACGCACATGGACAGAGACTCAAAATAGTGGAGTGCCCTTATTGTGTATATGCCTGTCAATACGTTCAAAAACTTCAGAGACATTTATTATTAGTGCATAAATTAGAGACTTCAATGACTCCTCCACCAGAAGTGACCCATACCTCTAATAAATCGAATAAATCAAAATCTATTCCTAAACCGCAGACAATCACAAAGAAAGAGAGTCCAGAACTTTCTAATGAAAGCGTCGGTACTTCTCAGCAAAATATTGTGCCTAAAATCCGCGTCAAATTACCGACACTGACTTCTCCAGCAATGGTTACTACTAATCAAGTGAGTGGTCCACTACCACCCCCTCCAAAAGCAAAATTAGTAGTTAATCAGAAGTCAATTAGTGACCAAAAGCGCAAAATGGCTCTTCAGAGACAAATATCAGCGAATCAAAAACGTAACGACAAATCTATTTTTGCAAAGAAATACCACAAATGTCAGACCTGTGGTTATATGACAAACGTTCAGTACCTCTTCAAAAAACATATGAAATATCATTCGGCGCCTAAAATTAAGTGTGAAATGTGTGACTTTGAGAGCCCCTATTCATGGAATGTGGACAGACATGTCAGAAGTCATTACTCAAATGGACTCTTCAAATGCACGAAATGCAGTTTCGCGTGCGATAAGAAACAGGGTATGACTCAAACATTGAAATCACGTATTATCCTTATTCTGTCTATAGTTATATATATTATATGTTTGAATCTTTGATTATAGCCCTGACTGTCCACATGACACAACATCATCGCGACAAAACTACTGATCAATCGTCACAACAATTAGTAGATCCCAACCAATCAGATGAGAAGCAACTCGAGGAAGAACACGAGGAAGAAATCCTTCAAAGTCAAGACAATGAAGAGGGGGAAGGGTCCTTGGCACACTTATTTGAACAAACTCTTGAAGAGGACTCCACACCTATTGTTCGAACGCCAACCACTTATGTTCGTCAAAGTGACGGTCAAATAGTAGCCAAACCGGGAATCGTAAAGAAATGCAAATATTGTAATTTCCAAACCGACACTTTCCCTAAACTACAAAAACATGAAACGACGGCTCATCCCGAGAAACGGTTTCAGTGTCCGCTCTGTGAAATCAAATTTGAAAACTTGGTTTGGCTTCAAAGACATTTAAGTCATATGCATCAGGAGGACAGTCAGGCAAATAATATCGTCACTATTTTAGAACAGTTGAACCCTAAGCGCAAACGCAATAATAAGGGACTCTTAGCTCCAAATACTTCTACTCCTCTCTCGCATAACATTCCCGAAACTCAAAATCTTTCAATAAAAATGCCAAACCTTACCATTAAGAAGAAGGCAGTCGTCGATAAGAACTCGACTCAATGTCAGGTTTGCGGGTAAAGTATTTTCATTTAATTTATTTAAATTGTTTTTAATTAAATTAATGTTTTGATTAAATTTCATGAATCGAATTCAAATTTTTCTTTTAGATATCAGACGCGTTGGATCTCTGAACTCGAGAAACATATGAGAGTCCATACAAAGGAAAGGCCATTTGCCTGTCCTTATTGTTCATTTAAAAGCAAATGGAAGGGAGACCTCAATCGACACATTCAGAAATATCACAGTCGACTACCAATGCCTGACCTCAATCTTATGGAACAACAAATACAATTGCATTCAGACCTCTCACAGAACGCCTCCGATAATTCAATGGAATGGATTTCACAAAATCAAGAAATGGGCGCCGAATATGAAAATGATGTTTCAGTTCTTTCTGGTGAAGTCGAATATGAAGAATACGACGACAATATCGAAGAGATTAAAATGGATGACAAACCACTACCCGATGATTACGAGGAACGTCCTCTTGTTTTTGATGACTTGTCTGATGACAACGAAGATAATGAAGACAACACCGAAGCCATCGAAATGGGAGACGACGACAATGAAAATGAACTGCACATTGATTTTGATGATAAGGAAGGTTTGGTCACCAATGAAAACGTGGGCCCTTCAGAATCACCGAATGAATTAACAAAATCAGGAAAAGTAAAAATGTACCGGTGCTCTTATTGTGATTTTACCTGCAGTACTGCCAGTCGTTTTCACGTCCATTTCGTTCAACATTTAAATACAAAACCTTTCCAGTGCTCAGTGTGTGGGCACAGATCTAATTGGGAGTGGGATGTGACCAAACACATTAAAATGAAGTCACAAAGAGATCCAAAACACTCAGAGGCGAAGGCAATGCTCGTTCACGAGTCGGGTAAAAGAGATTATTCCAAATATAATAAATATGTGGTTTGGGTTAACCAAAAGGATGCGGTCGCTAACAATGGAGCCAATCCTAAAATTGATTTTAGAGCTAAAAGAGCGCGACTCGAAGCAAGTGATGGCATTGATTTCGAAGAGAACCACTCAAATGATATAAACCAATCGAATGAACCTGAATTTGAGGACGAAAATAATGACTATAATTGTGATCCGGAAAGTATTGTTATCACTCCTGATATCTGTTTTGAAGTTCAGGGCGAAGAAGACGCCTCTGAATCTAATGTTCAGTACAATAAAGGCTTTAATCCTGCACTTCAACCAAACGTTCCCTATAATTCAAACACTACTTCTGAAGACACGAAACTTCTTCAGTGCTCTTATTGTGATTTCAAACATAAAGAGAGTAAAGTAATGGTTAGTCATTTGAGTAATCACGCCGGAACCAAACCCTATCGCTGCAAACTCTGTGGTTTTGATTCAAACTGGAGAGAAGTAGTGGTTCGTCATTGCGTTGCACGACATCAAAGCAACTCAGAAGATGTCGAACAGAGATTTAGATGTACTGTTAATAAGTCGTTCTGCAAAATAGTTGACGACAGTATCGCTCCTAAAGGAAGTGCAACCCAGCGTCGTTCCAACTCGAATTTGCCTAGTGCAGTTCAAGCTTTCCAAGAATCGCATCAAAGCGTTCGCATCAGTGGTTTTAAAGGAAGTTTTGTTTGTGATTTGTGTCCGTTTAGAGCAGAGAAAGCTTTTCATATGGATTTTCACGTCAAAAGACATCAACCTTCGAGCGGTCCTTTCAAATGTCCGCACTGTCCCTATTGGGTTCGTTCGATATTGATTTTTGAATTGTAAACCAGGAATTTACATATTTTTAATTTTTAGGTAAACGCAAAGAAGTCTTTGGTTAAGCACATGCTTTTGCACGCAGACAACGACAAACCATCGAATCAAAGAGAAAACAATTCGGCCCTCATTTCAGAAAATTTTGAAAATAACGAAATGGAAAACGAAATGAATGATGAAAATAATGAAAGTGAAAGTGAATTAGTTATCAACGAAGACAACGAACAACAAAAGTATTTCAATCAAACGAATTTGAATTTGTCTGCAGTGCGACAGTCGGCGAGTGTAAGTAAAAACCGTTGCGATAAATGTCCGTTTATTGCCGGCACCAAAACACAACTTTTATACCATAAACAGTTCCATCGACCCAATAGAAGTGCACAGTATTCCTGCACTCTTTGCACTTATTCTGTCAGTTATCTCCATTTGTTGAACCAACACATGAAAGTTCATTACCAGAGCTCTGGAGATCAGATGCCCATCAATTACTATGATTTACCACAAGAAGAAGAATCAATTATGGATGAGTCCGATGATAGAGACGAGTCTGACATTCCGTTTACTTGGGTTCAAATCGGAAATAATAAACGAAAGTTATTTCAGTGTCGCTTCTGTTCGACTACTTCTAAGAGAAGAACTTATATCTACGTTCACGAAAGACTACACACACAGAACACTAACGAAACATTTAAATGTTCTCAACCCAACTGTCCCTTTGAGACCAGAAATTCTACAAAATTCTTGACTCATCTCAACCAACACAAGAGTCAAACAAATGATCAACAAAAGGATGAAGAGAACCATAAAGAGAGCACAAATCAAACCACTATTTCGACGCCTTCTGTTTCTGTTATTGACGTCAATAGTTTCAGACACGGAAATAGAAGAATGTTTTCCTATGTCTGTCCCGGTATATATCACTTTATTATTAAAATATGACATTATTTTCTAAATTTATTTAATTAATTTCTAAATTGCAGATTGCCCTGCTGCTTTCAAAAGTCCAGGTGATCTGAAGATTCATTCAGCGTTTCATAACACAGATTTCGATCACCACTGCTTTTACTGTTCATATAAGTGAGTCATTTATTCATTGTTTTTAAAAAATTGATTTAATTTAATGAATGACTTATTTGTTTAGAGCTAAGAATAAGCCGCAGTTATGTAAACACCTATACGTTCACACCGCCGAATATATCGCCAAAAGAGCCAATTCATATCCCGACGGAACTAAACTTTTGATTGGAAACGCTGTCGACCAAATGAAACGCGATCTGAGATCTCCTCTCAAAGAAAGTTCAGCGGAGGATAAGAAAGAGAGTTCGTCCGCATTCCAAAACCCAATGGGCGCCACATCTTTATTGAAAAAACCTGAAAAAAATGGGGCCACTTCTCCGCCCTGGACTGGAATCGCCAAAGAGTTGAACGGAGGATCAATTCCCAAAAGAGTGGCAATGATTGGAAGGGATGGTCGCAGTCCCAGAGAACAAATGCTTTTGTTGGAAATGACGGAATCGAATGCATATTTAGAAAAATTGCGAACCGGAGCTAAACATCGATTTATTTACCGGTGCTCTCACTGTCCGGCAGTGTTTATGAAAGTCAATACTTTGACGTTTCACATATCAATGCACGGAAGCGAAGAGCAAAACAAATGCAAACTTTGCAGTTATAGTACTTCATCTGAAAACAATTTATTAGTTCACCAACAGTTACATAATTACTCTTCATTCGCTTCTTTGGGTCATTCAGTGTATAACCATCGGTGCAATAAATGCCCTGCTGCTTTCTCTAAAAAATCACGGCTCGAAAAGCATCTAACTCTTCATGGATTGGATGCCAAATGGAAATGCGATCAATGCGATTATGCTGTTCATTACGCGGCCACTCTTGTTAAACATCGCGCGTGTCATCAGATGAATCCTAACTTTAAAGTACTTCCACCCGAAAATCGAGACAATCAGTTGGAAACAACAGAATTGAAAGAAATTGAAAAAATGCAGACTTCAGATAATGTTACCACAAATGCAACGGACGACCAAAAGACTCCAATCGGTTCTCCCAAACCGACGACTTCTCCAAACACTGAAACGAAAACAGAAATTAAAACAGAAAAAGAAGAAAAAATTTTATATTGTTGTGATCGCTGTCCTTATGTTCACAATCGTAAGGATGCGGTTCAGAGTCATCTGAAACGACACGACCAACAAATACGTAACGTTCGCGACGGAAAACAATGTAAACATTTCTTTACATAAAAAATTAATTTGATTTAATTCACTCATTATTTAATGTTATTTTAGGTCCTTATTGTGACTATACTTGTCTTCAACCCTCATATCTTAGAGAACACATTCAGTGGCACTTTGAGCCACAACACGACCGAAAGGCCTCTGTTTTCACGTATTGGAATGATTTGGAGGTCTGGAAATTAGAAACTATTGAAAGCGAACAAAACGGACCGACAGAAGAAGAGAAACAACTTTTATTCAAAGATCGCGGAAATAATAGTGATATTCGTCTTCGATTCGAACCACCAGAAGATGACCCGGAATTCTACGAATTGTATGACTCATTTGTTGCATTTGATTCTGAATCTGAAGAAGAGAACGAACCCCCGATTAGTGATTTGAGTGAATCGGTGGCCAACCCTTAAAAATATTGATGAGTTTCCGTTTATATATAACTAAATAATAAATTTGATATACAATTAATTTAAAATTTATTTAAAACATTTAAGTTTGTTGTGTCGTATAAGAAATGGATATATATTTAAGCGAAATATTTCACAAAACTATTTATTCAACGATTGTTACACTTTTTTGTTTTCATCATTTTTTGCTTAGATTTTGATACGAAAAACAAAAGACAATACATTTTCACTTAAATTCTTTTTTCACTGATTAATGCCTTTATTTAAGAGTTCCTCTAATTATATTAAAATAAAAATTAGTTTCTTATAAAAAATATTTAAAGTAATGAATGACTAGTCTTTGATTTAAGAAATTTATTAATTAAAACAAATTAAACAATTTATTATTTTTCCAAAATATTTAACAGTTTTTTTTCTGCTTATATTTAAAAAATGGTTTCTTTTTTTGATTTTATTTTGCAATTAATAAAAAGATTTGTTTTGTCTTTTATTTGTTTTTTATTTTATATAAAATTAAATTAATTTCTTAAGAAAAGTTTCAATTATTAATAATAAGTTATAATTGAAATCATAATTAGAACTTAAAGTTATGAAAATTTTAGGAAATGAAACCCTAAAAAGTAGTCAGAAATACAGAAACCGAAACAATAAATTTTGAGCTCTAATTAAATTTAATCCCAATTCATATGATTTAAAGAACTAATGAAGAACTGGTGCTCTCTTTTATTTCAATCTAAAGTTCAAATAATAGGCTTTCATTGAAAGTTTATCACTAAAAACAAGTTTTTTTTTCTAATTAAATGTTTTTGTTTTGATGACATATAACAGGAATATCAACAGATATTGTCTAAAATAATGAGTGAAATACATTCTGAAAGTAATTTTATTAGTCCTCGGATATCGTCGGAATTTGTGGTCAGTTTAGCCAAAGACGTGAAGATTAATGATGAGAGCATTCGTTGTATATCACAAATGGTTTGATATTTTATTAAACAATAACTCATTTTTGAATCAATTGGCGTTCATTATATCTAAGGGAATGATTGGAAACATTTTCAAAAGTTGAAACTTTAATGATTAGAATATTTAAAAGATTACCTAATTTTCAAATTCTTGATTTAAATCTTAATCAGGAATAGAAAAAATATATATAAATTGATTCTTCTTTTTATTTTAATATCTTTTAATAATCATCTATTGATAACAAATTAACAATAAATTAACAAAAATAGTGGTAAAACTATGTATTTATTATTTTGACTCATTTTTGATTACTTGGAATAAACTTTGGTTTTGTGTTCAAATGTTTTCCTAAAACATTTAACTGTTATAATATAAAATGATAGGACTCTATAGAATAAGAGTCCTATTATAGGATTTAAGTTTTGAAATAAATTGTTTTTTTAGAATTAAAACTTTCAATAAATAGAAACTAAGTTTAAAAAATAGTAAACATTTAAAATCTTAAATTTTTTTTAAGTTAATAAAAATATGTATCAAATCATGGGAATTACCATGGTAATAGTTTAGTTGGATTCTTAAAATGATCTTTAAATGAAATGTGACCAAGATTGGTTTTAGTGATGAATTTTTAATAATTAAATGTTAAATTATACTAATATTCGGTAAAATTGTGATAAAAAATAATTAAAAAATAATTTACAGATAAATAAAGATATAAAGAGTAGAGGATATGATATAAGCGTTTGGAAGAAACACGAATTACATCCGAAAGTGGCCGACGAGAGGGCTATCGATTGGATTTTCGTAATCGATTCGTTAAACTTTTCATTTTGGCCCAATTCTAATGAGGAGTATACTATCGAAGGCTATACCGGTTATTGGGCTCTTTGCAAAGCTATTAATAGAGCCCTTGAGAGGGGTATTCCCATTACAGACCCTTATTTTTACGCACAAATAACTGAACAACAATTTAAAGAAATATTTTTGACGGACAGTCACAACGAATTTCCATTACTTCACAAACGACTCGAAATTTTAAAAGAATCCGGAAATGTTGTGATTAAGGTTTGTATTCATACACTAATTCATACATTTAATTAAGTATTAGGTATTATGTTATCTGAAAATCAAAAACTAGGCATAACATCCCTTAATTAATAAGATGTGTCACTAATTTGCTGTCTATTATATAGTATTGGTTTTTATATTTAGTTAATTTGAGTGAATTATGAGCTCAAAAATAAGATACTTAATTAGAATTCGATCCTCTCTATTAATTAGTGACAAGATCAATTAGTTGCAAATATCAGAAAATATGACGAAAATGCAAAATGTATTACCATTTATATTTATTATAAGATTTTACCACAATCAATACCATGCTCATTTCTAACATATCAAATGAATAGATAACAGAAATATAAAATTAGGAAAAATTAGTTTTTTAGTATAAAATGAGTTAATATTAACTTAACCACAAAGTTGTGATCATTTTATATATAAATGCGTATATTCTTTGAAAATAAAAAAAATGTCGATTTTTAATAACAGAAATTCAGCGGAAGTTTTCTTAATTGTGTGAAAGAAAGTAATTCGAACGCAATAAAACTCTTGAAACTAATTGTAGACAATTTTGAGTCATTTCGTGACGAAACCACTTATCGTCAACAAAGAGGTCAGTCATTCAATTAAAGTGAAGAATTGACTAAAAAGTGTTAAAATAGTGTCGTTCTATAAAAGGGCTCAAATACTGATTTCAGATATTTGGGGCTGTTTTGAAGGCAAGGGTTTTGGATACTTTCAAAACATCGATGAGTTAACAATGTTTGCAGACTATAGGTATTCAATACAAACAAAACAATTGAAATAAACTAAAATTGTTATCATTTTTAAAGAGTACCTCAAGTTTTGGCGTATTTTAATGCAATTGAATACTCGGAAAGACTTAAGAATTTACTTAAAAATAGAAATCATTTACTTAAAACTGGAGACGAATATGAAGTGGAAATAAGAGCCGCTTCTATAATAGCCGTCGAACGCATTAAACAAATACTGAAAGAAAGTGACCAAAACTCAATTAATTCAATTATAATTGACTTTTATTTATGGGATTATCGACGAAACAACAGTCAAGAAATTGAAGAAAAAACTCCTTTCCATAGAGTCAGAGATATTTACTATTGATTTGAATATATTTCAAGGGGGGAGTAAATGAGGGGTTAATTAGAATAACAAAAGTAAATACCGTAAAACATATATTTATTGGAATATATTTGAAAATTAAATCTATATTTTATAATAATATATCCGATATATTATTAGAAAAATTTTATAATTTGTGAAAACTATTATTCATTTAGTGCTCAAAATACTAGTTATGTATTAATTAAATATAAGACAAAAAACATTTTAGCCATTTGTCAGACAATGGATGAGTCAATGTTAGGGCTATTAGTCTTCCCTAAAGACCATAACTTTAAATTAGAAAATAATTAGATTTTCCCAAATTTAAGTAAATTTTCATTCGATTCCGTTAAATGTGAGTCGAATTCGATGAAAGTATAACTCAATTGTCAGTTAAATAAAACCACTTTCGTTGGAATCAGAGATGATTTTAAACTAAAGACAATGAAATTACCACAATTCTATGTTTGTCCGCTTTCAACACCCGTTTCTGGGGAGGCCATATTAACGATGCCCTCAGGGATGACATCCAAGTCAGGTAATAACTCCTCGTCCAAAAGTGGGTGATCTGTACAAAAGGCATTCAATTTGAGTTCTAAAAACTCTTTTCAATATATAAATGGTTTGAATAATAGTTAAATATTTTTGATTTTGTTATTACAAACATAACATAAATTAGTGAACAATTAGTGAATAAATTCAGAAAATATCCAAATATAAGATATATATGAGATAGATATTATCTTAGTTGGAGGAAAGACCCCAATTTTGGTCAATACCTCGAGTCTCGTCATTGGTAATTTGATCAAGGTCCAAATCTTCAAAAAGTGTGTTTGGTTGGAACTGTACCACTTCATTACCCATTATCTCGTTGTTCGGGATGTTGTAATTCATCGGATAATTCAATTGATTGCTGTCATCATTTGAAAACAACTGCAATCAAAACAATTATTAGAAGTGATTCCAATTTAATTCAATTAATTCAAACAAATTCTCTGATAAATAGACAAATAAACAATTTGTTAAAATTCGAGATTAACTTTGACTCAAATAAAACTAAATTTATATATAAAAGGAATATATTTTTAACCAAATTTTGTGTAAAAACAAATATTTTAGTTCAAAAAAACGACAATTTTATAATTATAGGTAGAAAGGGATCATTTTGGGTCAAAATACCCATAAACTAAAAAAACCGTCGACAGAGTTAGTGCACTAATTTTAAGGTTTCAAAATCTTTGCTAGGGTATTGGGGAGAGGGGTAGTTTGGCAATCGATGATTACCAATACTGAAACAATTGTCAAATATTTTAGTGTTTACCGCATTTTTTGCATTAACGTAAGAAACCCAAAATGAGACCACTCTATGACCCCTTTCAAACACATTCGTCCAAATCATTAAATCAAATAAAAATTTAAACAAAAGTTTTTATGAGAGTATTTGATCAGAGCTTTTATTGGTAATGGAAGTCACACCTGTTTCAGCCAATTAGAGTGAGTGAGCCCTGAGTTAGACCTTACCCCTAAAAGAGTTGCGTTGTCGATATTATAGCCGGCACTGAGTTGGTCCTGAAGCCAATCCAATTCTGCTTCGATGCCCTCGACGTGTGTATTCAGAGAACTTTTCATTAATTAATAAAAAAATATATAAATTATATATAAATGGAATAATTAGTGAATAAATGTAAACCTCGTAATTGGATTAACAATTGAATTGTTTTGCGTTGAAATAACCAAATCTTTCACATCATTTGTGTTTTGATCGCTATTAGTATTTGTTGTTTCAAAAGTAGTTGACTTTAAGAGTGATGGCGAACCCGGAGGTGTGTTGAGGGAAGTACGCAGTAATTGGTCGACATCTGAGGTATCATTAGAAGGAAAAGCAGCTTCTTCGGGATCAGCCACTAATCCCAGTTCTTTAATGCTTTCGCGCAACGGATCCAATATATTGAGGGATTCTATGGGTTTTGTTTCATCAATTTTACCGTTTAGTGGATCAGTTGTCACATTACCACTAATAGTACTGTCGGCTAACAATATGTCAGGTTTTGGACTCATTTCAGAAATATTTGGTTTAATATTATGCGAATCCGCGCATAAATTTTCGTCGATATCATCGGTGATGTCATGAATTATAGGACCGTTTGAACGTGAATTTCCGGGACTAAAACTCTGAGTGTATTCGTTTGGTTTCATCAGTTTATTTCTCAACTTTTGTCGGTTTTCTTCGGTGTCGTCAATCATAAGTTGAACCTTACGTTTGATTCCAACAATTCCTCGATTCTGTACTAAACTAACTAAAAATTGGATCAATTTTTCAACGATTTGTTGCTGTTTGTGATGTTTTTGTCTGAGAATCGCCACTTCCCTCCAAAGCGATTCATTTTCTTTCTGTATATTCGTTAGAAGAGTGTCCACATTTTCCTGTTTGCCTTTAATTGATTCCATATCCGACAAGATTTCATTCATGTCTTCGTTTTTAAAGTGAGGCGATAGAGTTCCCGCTTTTCCCGAAGATATCTGAGTCGAAGACTTCAAATGAGTTAAAAATCGTATTAAATAAGAATTATTTTAATAAAATTAAAATCAAAAGTTATAACGAAAAACAAAATAAAAATAAATACTTGTTTTAAGGGAACCTTTCGTTTAATAAATTCTAACTGAAAATCCTTTCCCCTCACAAAGTGTTGGTTATAGAACTCGATGTCATCCCTTTCAGATCGGAGGCCACTGTTCTCTATATTCGATAGTTTACGAAAACCGTCTAATTTTCAACAAAATCTTAAGAAACTTATCATTTAATCAAAGGATTAAGTCTTACACATATTTAGTTGTCTTATAAAAGACGCCATATTTGAGTGCTTGAAATAAAGCGGTAATAACTCTTTGGCGAACTTCGACTGATCCACTATTATAAAACTGCGTCCATTCTATTCATATTAAATACAAATAAAAGACAATTTTGTTAATAATTAAGAGACAAAAGAGAAGAGCAAGAGATGAGAAGAGATGAGACCTGATTCCATTGAATCAAATTATCATAATTAGGGTCTTCAACCAGTTTCCATAATTTGGTAATAAATGCGGGAACAGTATTACCACAATTGTTATTATCACTCATTGTATGCATTATTTGACAATTTTTCAGACAAATTGCGTTCACTTTATTCTCTCTAAATTCAGACCCATTTTGAAATGTTTGATACAAATGACTAAATTATGACAAACGGTGGCACCACTCAACTCAACAACTAATGCCACTAAACTAATACGTAAATCACGTGCGACCCTATCCTCAAACGTGACTTCATTTTTATCATATAATATGTTATTTAACATAAATTTTTTAAAATTTATTACAAATAATTTGTCTAATTTTTACGGTTTAATCATTTCTTAATTTAATTATAACAACAATTTGTTAATAATATTAAAATGTTTTTTAAACAAAAATTTATATTAGACTATAAAAACATCAAATTTATTGACGTTTTATATGAATAAATAATAATTTATCGAATCACGTCTTAACCAAACGTGACTTCAATTGAATACCTTTACTGAAATACATCTACATTTGAGTCTGGATAGAGTCCAGGGGTGGTGACATCACTAAGTGAGGGTCGTTAGGGAATCCGTTGCCATAGATAAAGGCAGTGACTCAGCTCTCTGTCCGTCATCACTACATTTGTATCGTTAATACAAAACACGTGACAATTCATTGATATTATCGACGATTATATCGATTTTGAAATTAAACCGTACGTAACTTTAGTGAGGAAAACAAACGGCAGACATCTTTCTTTTTACTTTTATAAAATCACGTGATACATAATATAAATTTATTTGTAAACCCAGTCTTACGAGTCTTAGGAAAACAAACGGCAGACATCTTGAAATAAATGTTTTACAAGAAGTACGTATCATATGATTTCAATTTAAATAATAAATTGTCGTACTATTTCTTAGCCAAGATGTCTGCCGTTTGTTTTCCTCAAACTCGTAAGACTGGTTTATATTAGAAAAAGAAAGATGTCTGCCGTTTGTTTTCCTCACTAATGTTACGTACGATTTATACATAGGTTTTACAAAAAAAAGGGATACAAATCTTTTATCCACTCATATAAGAGTAATGGGTATTCGAGGACTTAAGAGTTTTATTGATAATAACAGTGATCTAAAGACAAGAGTTTCGTTACACAACACATATGTTGTGATCGATGGAAGTAATTTGATTTACAGTTTGTATTGGAAGTCAACCATTCGATCAAAAGACTATCTCTATGGCGGAGACTATAATCGTTTCGCTGAAACTGTAAGACATTTCTTCAAAGTGTTTCAAAGTTGTGGTATTGAAGCCATTGTCGTTTTGGACGGCGGTATCGATCCGTCGCAACAAAAATTTAAGAAAATCGTTGAACGCTTTCGACAGAAATTAATGGACGCAAAGAATATTTCTGATGGAAATACTGCTGACGACCACATAATTGGAGCTCTTTGTAAACCTGTCTTTTTGGAAGTGTTGTCTCTTTTGGGTGTCCGACACATACAGCCCTATTTCGAGGCCGATTCGTTTGTGGCCCGAATCGCAAATTTACTTCAGTGTCCGGTTCTCTCTAATGACAGCGACTTTTTTGTCTTTGATCTCAATAGTGGTGTCATTTCCATCGATTCTATAATCGATTCATTAAATGTAAATAAATATTCGGATCCAATGGACGCCTCAAATGATTATAAATATATTGAGTGTAAAGTATTTCTTATCGATAATCTCATTGAATACTTTCCGGGACTTAAGAGAGAAATTTTGCCGCTTTTTAGTACTTTAATGGGAAACGATTGGATCGATTCCTATGTTTTCGATAAAATATTTAACGCTATTCCAGACGTTCCGATGTTTAGAAAAAAGTCAAAGTCATTATACGTCGGAAAACGTCAGTTAAAAATGATTAAACTTTTAAATTGGTTGCGAAACAAAACGATAAAAGAGTCGATTGACTTTTTCATCACTTTTCTTAAGACATATGAACGAAACGATGCCTTAAATTTACTTCAAATATCGCTCGAAAACTATTCCGACGGAATTACAGACGACTATTTCGGAAAAGATCTCGATTTGGATAACTTGTCGTCTTTTCTTCCAAACAAAGACCCGTCTCTTCCAGAATGGTTTGTCGATGAGTTCCACAAATCACTAATGAGTACCGCACTTATGGATGTGATTAAAATGAAATGTGAAGTTTTCAATCCTCGCGTCGATGACTTCTCTCTTCCCTCGTCGTACAGCACTGGTTTGGAGTTAAGACAATATTTGTTCGCTTTATTGAGAGAAGACGATAAAGACATTAAAACCATTACAATCTTCGATAGAGTCGGTACTCAAATGAAAACATATCCTTTAGAGCCACGAATTACTACATTAAATGGTTTACGAATTTTACCCAATTTTCACAAAATAAGAGCCATAACTATGAGAGAGAGGCGAACACTCTTTTTGGATATTCTTTCATTCAATGAGACTTTTTTGCTAAAAATCAACGATTTCTTCGAAGATCACTTGAAAACTATGTCCGCATCAAATATAGACACAAATGGCGGCGCATTTCTCATAATTATTCTAAAGTATTGGATCACTAAATGTGATCATCAGATTTGGATCGAATTTATATATTCAATGATAACGAGTATTATCTTTTGTGGTTATATCGGCTCTTTTGCAACCATTAAATTCTTTCGATTCAATAAACAAGAGTTGGACGAATCCACAAGAAATTTGTGTCAATTCAACTTTTGTCCACAACATAATAGGGCTAAACTATATGAACCCCGAATTACACACTTTTATAACGAATTCCAGGACTGCCTTAAATTGATTCGAACATTGAATTTATTATTTGATTGTCCACTTGATATGGGAACTCCTTTTTTCTGTTTGAATGGACTCTTTATTTATAATTTGACGGTCGAATTATCCCATCGAAAAGATCCCATTTTATATTTATCACAACTGTTTGGTCGCAACTCTTTCGCCACAATTACTTTTAATTCACTCTTAAGTTTAGTAATCGATGACATCGATCCTCACAAATATATCCGTTGTTTAGATTTAACGAATAGAAAAACTCATTTAAAAAGTCAGAAAATCAGAACAAAGAGAACCATCGCTTCAAATGTTAGAACACAAACTCAAAACCAACCAAAACAAGTGTCGATAACTAATAGATTCAAATCTCTTAATATTGAGTGAATTATTGATTTGACTTCGAAATAACGCTTTATTTTTAACATTTTTGCACTTATTTTACAAAAAAAGTATAATATTAATGTAAACTCATAGTATTTGTATTTATAATTGAAAAAAATTATTTTGTTGTACCGATTGGTTATCAGTTGTGACTCATTTTAATGTTTGAATCATTGAATATAATTGTTGAGCAAAGGGTCATTTCTTTACTCAATAATTGTGGACTTAATATTGCATTAATCATAACATTTTATCGAAAATCAAAATATTTGTGCGTTTTTTATACAAATTGTAAAATAAAATAATTTTGAGTTAAATTTGATTAAATCTTGAGTTAAGGCAACATTAGTCAAAAGGATTGGCCGATGGATTTGAGTGTTTGCATTGGGTGTTGTCTAACCACCAACTGATGAGATCGCTTTTAGTGTGGGCTCTATTGTCTTCATGCAATCTATAGCAGAGTTGGCACAAATCCTTTCTGTCGTAACTGATTTGATAATTGCGTTTCCACTCAAAATATTTCTTATATTTTTGGAAATCAGAGCCGACATCTAAAACAAAATCAGACAAATCTTTAGCTGAGTTGAAGTCTTTAGCGTTGATCACAGAGTTTGGCGGAACTATTTTAGAATAGTGAGCGCCGCCCATCACTATTGGTATGATATTGTACTCCAAATACTTGAATAGTCTTTTGCTGACAAAGTCTTTGCAGTCATTCTTTTCAAACATAATTACAAACAGATATTTTTCAGACAAACTTTTCATTTGGTTTTTGTCTTCGATATCAATATTTTTATTAAAATCAGAACATTTGCCGTAAATGTCGACATCGATATTATCCGAGAGTTGTTTCACATAATTCTCTCGTTTGGTATTTGTCTGACAATTATTTGCGATCCATAAAATCATTTTTGTCTTTTGTTTCCAAATTAGGAAAATATCTGAAGCTCTGAATAATTGATTGCTTTCGACATTCATTTGTTTAAAGTTCGCAAAATTGTAGACAATGTCTGAGTCGGACCTATAAGTCCAGCTCCAACTCAATTGATTTGAGAGAGGCGTTAGACTTGACTCTGAATATGATTGTGGCGGATGACTACTATAAAGGATCCATTTCTGATGTGAGGATCGCATGTTTGGCAGTTCTCCAAATGCAACCTTTCGTGCGTCCAAAACAATGGCATCGCTTTCACTGCTTTCAAATCTATTGTCAGTAAAAATACATTTATTTATTACACATTTAGAGTCAATGAATGGTTGGTTTCCGACAACTATTCCATCAATTGTTGTCCACAATAGTATAGTTTTAAATCCGGGGTTAGTCTTAGTCTTCTTTTCAACTTTATTTAAGGCTTCATTTGTGACTACATTCTGTGCACTCTCTGAAAGTCTTTCTTTCATTTCTATATTTTCTTTAGTCTCAAAGTTATGGTTTCCTTCATTTTTTCGGTTATTTTGCAAATTGTGTTTCACAAAATCATTGGATTCTTTTATATTTTGTTTGTCATTCATTTCATTCATTTGTTTATTAGAATGGATTTCATTCGAAGGAATTCCATTGTTTTCATTAGTTTTCTCGAAATTTCTGGACTCAGAATTTTGTGCTTCACTTTTATGATTCGTTGAGTCGTGTCTTTTCTCTTCTTCTTTATTATCTGAGTTATGACCGAAACTCTCAAAACCTAAAATATTTTTTAACGAATTATTGCTTAAAAGTCTAACGATTAGAGTCTAATGAAATGCAAACATTTTTGTGATTCACTTACGTTCGCGAATAGACTCTTCATATTCGTCATAATGTCGTCCCATTCTTTGGTGGGGATGTCTTCTATCAGAATCATGTCCCCCACCAAATCCAGGAAAGCCATTTCCAAATCCTCTTGGAAGGCCATTCATACCGGCCAGGTTGCCTAGACCAGCCAAGTTGCCAAGGGCACCTAAGCCACCCATACCTCCCGCCCCACCCATACCTCCCATACCTCCCATCGCACCCATTAGATGAACGTTAGGGTCTATAGTAATACTGGGAGTGTTGTTAAACTTATTGCTTCCAAAGAAGACAAACATCGCCGAAGGAATCATTAAAAGAACAAAAAACACTTTAATCTTTTGTTGTAGCGTTAGTTTTTCAATGTCTTGGTCATCATCTTGTTCACCTTTAACTACTACAGAACTACCAGTTTTGGTGAACTGTTGCATAAACTGTTGATTTCCTAAACGAATGACATAAGAGTTGTCTTTTTTCTTTGCCGTCGGTTTAATTGGTTTAGACATCGAAAGACTTGTGGCTCTACTTTTCTTGACTGCAGAAGAATTGTGTGACTGAAGTGCAGACAAAGTTGAGAGACAATTGAGTCTATGCTTAACACCTGCGCCCCCGATAACCGATTTTCGTCTTCGAACAGACGATTCTTTTTGTGAACTATTATTTGAAAGCATTTTAAGTTTTGTTGCGTTTAAAAGGATTTTAAGTAAAACTATTTTGACTTAATTTTAATAGAAATAAATATTAAGAAATAATTATTTCCATCATTTCAATGATAAATGATTTTAGTATCAGTGCTTAACCATTATCTCAATATTGGCACAAATCACGCAACAAGTCTTATAAACCACTGACTCTACTTTACGACAGTTTGTCATGAGTTGAATCGAGGGTTGACTCCAAAGTAAATGTAATACGAAATGAATTCTTCGATCGCTTATATCGAGATATTAAACGATATTTTAATACAATTTTTGTGAATAATTTCCAGGGAAACCAAAATGTGTTGTTATTAATAAACTTAATGTTTTGCATAAAAAACAAATTCTTCGAATTTACTTTATATGCAATACAACGCGCTGACAATCAAATAATATGACCAAGATGGCTCTTATAAAATGCCTTTTCTCATTTTCATTCTATGCAAGAATTTATTTTTCATATGACAACTATTTTATATATGCATTGAAGTATTGGTCACTTTTGAATAAATATTAATTATTTAATTAACCAGAATAATTTGGCATGTCCTTGGTCATCATTTGCTTTCGATTAAGAAAATTAATTGAATTATTTTTACATAAATTGTTGTTTAACACTGAATATTATTAATTATATCTTTTATTATAACATAGAAAATAAAGTTTGGGTCAAATTAAAGAGTACTTCTTTTAATTAAAATTCTGTTTTCAATAAATTTTCAATTATTGAGAAACAATTTTCACATTAAATGTGAAAATATTATTGATTTTATGTCTCAATTAAACTTAAATTCATAAAAAGTTAATCCAAAAGATTTAATCGATGACTAATGAAATGTCGAAATATTAATGACTTTGACTTCAATCAGTTTTTTATTTGTTTTTCCTCAACGAATAAAAATACGATAATTGACGGATGATTTGCTTATTATTTGATTTAATTACTTTTTGATTAATTCTCATTTTATACCCATAAATGAATTGTTTTGTTCTTTTAATAAAAGTAAATAAATTTTGAAATTATAAATAATAATCAAAAAATATTTATATTATAATTTAAAAATAAAAACTCATAAATAAAAATGAAATACAAAAGAGAAATAAAACTTGGATTTGATTTTGAAGTAAAACTAATTAAAAACACCTAAAATGTGATAAAATATTAAGAATTGCGTGCAAACACTCAATTGTCTCATGAATTCTATCGATTTTGTCGTTTCTTTTTCTCGATATTAAGTTCAAAAGCGATCGTAAAAAATAAGTTATGTTTATCTGATAGACTCAAACTCTATAAAAAAAAACTCGATAACTCTGTAAGTGTTCAACAAATTCAACACTTATTTATTTGACAATTGTCTAGAAATTTAATTTTAATCCAATCATTAAAAATATTTTCGAGGTTATTTTAGGTTTTAAATTTGACTAGATAAAATTAGGATTTTAAAATAATAGAGCAAGATAATTTTTTTAACTAATTTATCAAAACTACAAACAAATCGATTATATTATTAATATTTATTGAATTGTGTTTTGAAATACAAAATAATATTTTTGTAAGAATTTCTATAAAATCTTTTTTCAATAATTTCTTTTCATATCAATAAAATAAAAAATCAAATTTAGTATTTAGCTTTACATTACCAAACTTTGCTTGTAGTAATGATAAATAGATTCAAAATGTCCAAGATTATTTTAATACTACCATATCATTAAATTGTTCTTATATTTTGAATGAATGACAATAGAGTTATTCACTGATATTTTCAAAATTTTCCTTTTATTTAAACTTGATCAGAATTACTAGGATAAAACCAAATGTGGCCAATAAACGTAATACTGATAACTCCTAACAATTTTTTCAAGATTTTCAAGACTTAATATTTAGAGATAAATATTTATAGACTAAAATCATTTATTGATGTGAATAATGTTCTGTCAATTATTTATAGATATGTGTTTCGACTCCACCCGAAAACTCGGATCAAAAAGAAAATGTTCTCAAAAAATTGAATTTCATATAATTTAAAATAAAATATCAAAACTTACCTCAAATACAATTTACTCAAAACGATGAAAAAACGTTTATTTTCGTTGATTTTAGTCGAGTGAAGTCCAATCGGATATCCAATCCTTCAAAGGAGATGTTTATCCGAGAATTTTCACAAAACTCTTATTTCAGGATATTTTATAAGGTTTTAAAAATAGTTGAATAAACTCGAAATATATTGAAAGTGAATTATTTGCTAAAACATAGTTTAAGCTTTTGCTACCTTGAAATGAATTTATGTTCTGCTTTATATTGTTGGGGTGAGATTTCAAAGAAGGCTAGATTAAATAATCAAACTAAATTCGTTTAATTTAATTATAAAATAAGTTTTTAAATTTTCTAAAATAAATCTCGATTTTGACTAAAGGATCTAGTTATTTACATAATTTAATCCTTTAATTTAATACTGTTTTATAATAATAAATTTTATTGCAGGGCTCGAATTCCTACCTCAACAATATTAAGTAAAACATACATTCATTTCAAGGGTTGCACAAGTTTACCATAGTTTAATTAAAAAAAAACATTTGAAAATATTATTGATTTTCTTATTACCAATTTATAACTTCTAAAGATTTATTTATTTATTTTTCAATATTTATACAGAAATTTAAAAATAAGTAAATATTGAAATTACCTAGTTTTCCCTTTCATTTCAAGCTTTGCTCATCATTGAGTTATCAAAGAAAAAGAATTTTCCATTACCTTGTTTCTTAATCTGTCACAACTAATTCATTATAAAAGTATTTAAAAAAAAATTTTTAGACATTTGATCCATAATAAGAATACTAATTATTATTATTATTATTATAACAAAGAATAAAAATAATGTTTTAACGAGAGATCATATTTTCAGTGACCGTAAGTAACGAAAGTTAAGAATAATTTTGACGAATGAGTTTTAATACACAACGAGTAGAATAAAATTTAGTATTGATCTGTCATATAATAGACAAGTTCACTTTAGAAAATGAAATCACTGAATGGGAGTAACGGTATTTCATTGGTAAAAAAACAAAAAATTTTCATTTATTTTTCACTAATTATTAATAAAATAGTTATTTATAAATGTTTTAAAATCATTAGATTTTAACCATTTATGAACTTTGCTTTCACTAAACTTTTTTGTTGTTCTTCAGTGAAGTTTAGACTTTAATGTTTTGCATTAATATTTTATTTGAAAAAAAAGATTTTCAAATGAATTTAAGTCTGAGACAAATATTATATAAAATTACTCCGAATATTGATTTTCTATTTAAAAGCATTAAATAATAATTTATTTTCCGGTTTATTACTCAAATAAATGCAATGAAACATATTTTTCTTCAACTTTTGATTAATTTTTAGAGAAAAACTTTAGAGTAAAAGTATTTTCAAACGAAACTTGTTTTAAACTAAAGCAAAGTTTTAAGCATTTAATCGAATGAATGTGTTTTCGACAGACTTTTTACAAAATCATAAATAATAATACATTTGTTTCGCTTAAATAATATTTTGAATGCCTTTGAATTTTGTCGATTCATTCAATAAATAGAGAAATAATGCCATTTAGTGTTCGGACAAAACCATTAAATGATAAAATATATCCATTAATAAAATCCGATTTTGTTTTCTAGAAATTATGTTAATATAAATATTGAGTTAATATTCCTCTCAATCGATGTTTTGATGAAATGTCAACTTTTTATATAAATATTAATACCAATAAAATTTATAAAAGATTTATAGATATTTATTTAGAGATAAAATTAGATTTTTTTCTTATTTTAAAAACATAAGAATACTTACAGTTTTTCGTTCATTAAATCATTTTCACTCATTCTTGACATTTGTTTGTATCAGAAAATATGAATATTTTTTATCAAATAATCAATAAACAAGAATCACTTCGTTTTCACAAAAACACTTTTCTTAAACCCAGTTATTGTGTTTTCGTTGAGAACCACTTATTAAAAAGAAAAAGCAATAGTTTTTTTTAGTAATGTTTGTAAAACCTTTTGATTATAAAATCTCTATTTATTTCAATATGAGTTTATTCATTAGTTGACATTTATTTTATATTTCTCTAATAATAAGCATTGCTTATCACCTTGCCAAAGTTTCATCCTTTTGTATGCATTTTAAAGGCAGCTTTCAAATGACCATGGTCTAATTTTAAAAATGATCATAAGCCTATTTTGATTTAAGACTCGGAATCGAGTTGTGTGTCATTTGTTAGAGAAACACAAACTTTTAATTTAATTTGAAAAAAAATATCACTAAATATAATAAATGAAAATAATATTAAACTGAAAATTCTTTTATTTTGAAAAAAATTAAATAATTCTTATATTTTGTGATTATATTCAAATCAAAAAAGTATATCTAAATTTCACTCTTAAACTAAATTATATTCAATAAAGTGATGCAATTAATGATTTATTTATTTAAAAGAAAACTTAAAATATTTGAAAAAAGTGTTCAACTCTTTGAATGGATAAACATTTTTAAAATCCGAAGTTTAAATAAAAATGAAGAAAAACATTAATTTTTAACTCTTTTTACTATATTTTTAAAAACAAAATTCGTATTCAAAGTGAAGAATAAAAAGAAGTGACTTAAAAATCGTTTCTTTTGATTGTTTCTAAAAATACAATTATTGTATAATATTTTCAGTTAATAATATTCTTTTAAAATGAAAAATATCTTATTTTGGCGTAAATTTTGGACAAAAAGAGCGAAAAACTAGTTTTTATAAATAGGATCTATTAAAGGGATATATAAAAATGTCCTGGCAAATCGAGTGTAAAGCCGTGGGCTCAATAGTGATAGGCTGTTCTTTCCTTCTAATAACTATCTCCGGATGTTTTCTTCATAACCATCCGGTGAGCGATTCATTCGCTCCTCTATTTGTTGAGTAAAACAATTACATTAAATATAATATTTTGACGCATTTGTGCGCTTTTAAAACAGGATTAAACTCCAATTCAAGAGAAACACTTTTGACATTTCTCTCAATTTTGATTTGTATTGAAAATATAGAATATGTGTTATTTTAACTATTTTACCATTTATTGACATTTGATGTGATATTTGTGCCAAATATGTTATCATTAGAAAGAACTCAATCACAAACTGAATATAAAGAACCGGAACTGAAAATCAAATTATCAAAAACAAAGAGTTGTCCGCAAAGAACACAAAGAAGTCAGTCTTCCATTCGATCAAACGGTTCTTCTGCACCAAAACTTCCGCCAAATTTTCGAAATGGAAGTATTGGAGGCGTAACGAGTCTGTCCTCGAGAGACGTCGAATTAAATGGTATGGAGAGCTCGACCTCCACCTCTTTGTTTCACGGAATCATTTTGGTTACAATTATGTTAACTTCTTTGACAGCATTTGTCTGTTCCAAAGTTCGTCGTCAGTGCGACCACTCCTCTAATAAGATGGGAGAGTCTTCTGATTGTTTTGTGTCATTTGTTCTCTTTTTTTCTGTAATTACAATAATTTCGTGTTTGATATCATTCATAATATATTTCCTGCATTTGATCGGTCAGTGCGACGTACAATGGATTGTCAACAAGAAGTTTACGATTGAAATCATTGTCATATCAGTCATCGCTTTATTGCTCATCACTGCCAACATTTCGATGATAACTAAGACAAGAATTCTCGACAATTGGGTCGGTATTACAAGCATTAGCTGTTCATCCCTTTCGGTTATCGGTTATGGTATAAGAATTGCAATACTCTGTAATGAATGCAAAAGTTTTGCCAAAAGAGATACTCAAACAAATGATAATTCTATCGACGAAACGGCTCTCACTTTAATGAAAGAGAAGTTAAAGAGTAAACTCGACTCAAACAAAAGTTGGGAACTGAATGGAGGGTACCGTAACTCAAATCCTCAAAACGGCGGAAGTGCTCTAAGAGTTGTTAGTTATGTCAAAAGGAAAAAGTCTTTAGACAGTAATCCTAAGAGTGTTTCCAATAATACTCACAACACATTTGATATGGAAGTCGAGGACGACGTCTTCATTAATTAATTTCGACATTCATTCAAATTATTAATAAAAAATTATTCCAACAAACAATTGAAGATAATTTTTGCCACAATTTTGCCATTCCTTCCGCATTCCATATAAGCATCGTTTCCATTGACCTTCCATTGAAAATCGAGTCAATGCTTTTCAGTTTCAACTTGATTATATTTATCCTTGATGTTTTCCATTTTATTTTGTTATATTTCAATGTAATAGAATCCGGATAGTGTATAAAAAACTATACAAATAACCTAGCTTATTTTAAGGTCTAAATTTCTGGATTCTTTGTATTTAAGGTTTCGATGGTATTATTTTAATGATAATATCATTTAATAAATTTATTTAAAACTGAAATTAATATTGAAATCAATAGAAAATTATTATGAAACCAAAGCAATGGTTTAAATCTGCGCTAAAACTGTTTATTAGTGCCATCAAAAAATTTGTTCTTTTTCTTAATATCTTCTAAACGATCAGTTAATGATATTAGATTTGAAAAAAGGAATCCCTTTCCTTTAATTTTAAAAGTGATCTTATTCATCAGGCACTTTACCTATTTTAATAAAACTTGGCAATCTCGCACAAATTTATATTTTGCAATAAAATACTAGGTATAATTATATTTCAAATGGTTCCAAAGTTATTGACAAAGTTATACATGATTTTGAAAATAAATATGTTTTCAATATATTACTTAATTACTATAATATTACGATAATATAATACTTTGATAAACAATAATTTCTTTTTCTTTTAATGATATCCAAGTATAATTCACCATTTCTTATGTCATTTCATTCAATAAATGACTATTTTTAAAGAAATTATCTGTTAAGAAATCAATAATGTAGGTTTTCAAATAAAAAAAGATGCTTAATTTTATTTTCATTTTGATGCATTCAATGAAATCAAAAAATGTCATATTCCTTCATTTATTGATCATCATATTCATGCAAAGTATTTTTGAATATAATTTACGATTGAACTTTTTAAAACTTGTGCTTGAAAATATATACTGGTAAAAGTTATATCCGAAAATGTCGAAAAAATTATAACCTATTAAATTTTATTAGATTAATTTTTGTATACTTTAAATAGACACTATTAATTATCTTTTTTTTATCACTTTATTATAATAGTTTTGACCTTGATACAACATATAAAAAGGTAAAATTCTGAAAATTCTTTAGTTCACTAAATTCATAGTTCACAAAAATGGTTATCCACTTGAATGTGAATGGTATATAATAGAGATCGGCAAAGCCCTGAAAGGGTCATATATTTACATTGAAATTGTTAACATTATTCATGGTAGATTTAAATGAACTTGAAATTTTACTTGAATTTTTATTATATATCATAAGTTTTTACTTTAATCATATATCAAAAATGTTT
>JAQFZM010000364.1:0-36019 GCA_034695785.1 Galumna obvia
TCACTTGGGAATATTGACTAAATAGTAAAATTTTGAACTTAATATTTTTTGAGTTATATTAAAACAACTTATCCGATTTCAAATCTGTAAATTGAATATTAAATGGCCATATTTAAGGTATATAGAAATGAAGTGAGCAATTTACTAGGGTTGGCTATAATATAGTTAATTGTGACATATGCAACACCCTATGCCCAACCCTAATTTATAATGAACATTGTTGATTATTTGCATGAAAATAACGGATTTTATAAAAGAAGAATCATATTTCAATTTACCACCAAGATCATTAAAATCGGTTTAGAAATAAGAGAGACCTGCAGCTATTTGAATGTAAAAGCAGTGATTTTTATTGTATTTGGCGTTTATATTAAATTTGATTATTTCTTTATTTTTTTAATTTTTACTTTCAAATAGCTGCAGCTCTCTCATTTCTTAACCGATTTAAGTGATCCTGGTGCCATATTGAAAAATGATTCTTCCTTTATCAAATACGTTATTTTTATGCTAAAAATTAACAATGTTCATTATAAATTTGGGTTGGGAATAGGGTGTTGCATATGTCACAATTAACTATATTATAAACAACCCTAGTAAATTGCTCACTTCATTTCCATATACCTTATATATGGCCATTTTATATTCAATTTACAGATTTGAAATCGGATAAGTTGTTTTAGTATAACTCAAAAAATATTAAGAGCAAAATTTTACTATTTAGTCAATATTCCCAAGTGAAATATATTTGCTCGGAAGCATATTTTCAAATTTCTTAAAATTTATATTTAGATAATTTTAACTTGTTTAATATCCATCTTACAGAATTGATTTATCTCGTGTAATATTTGCATGGTTGAATTTTTAGTGAGGCATACAAAATGGCACTTTTTAAGATATTATATTAATTTAGCTTGTTCAAATAAAAATTTCAGAAAATGCTTTTTTCTAATTTCAATTGTGTACAAGATACTTTTGAAATTTTTAAAAAATCTTAAACGCCTTAAGAATGACAGGGTGATTTGTGAATTTTTCACTGATTTTTTGCTTAACTTACAAAAATCAATGAATTTCAAAAAATAACATGGTGACTCTCAAACTTTCACACAATTTTCAAACTAGAATGATTAATGAATTATTGATAAAAATTTGGGTTTGAAATTCCAACTATAACCATGGCAAATCTATATGCGAAAAACAGGTTAGATTCTGGGATGTTATGGAGTTGACTGTATAACAACATTTTTCTCAAAATCCTAGATTAGAATTCTTATACAGATTATATTTACAATTTTTTTGATCTAGTAACTAGTTTTTTAATTCCATAAATTTATAATAAAAAATTATTTAAAATTTTAATAATAAATTTGTTTTTTTATTTAAATATTTAATCATTTATTAAATTTATTTATTAATTAAATTCAATTAAAAATTTCAGAAAATTTGATAAATTAATCAAGAACATAATTTGTATTTGTTTATTTTATATTAATATTGAGAGAACTGCGAAAAATTACTAGGATAATTTAATAATATTCTATGGGGAGATTTTAGTCTTATAAATTATAAGTTATAATTCTATCAGGTAGGTTATTTTCTTTAATCCAGTAATTTTTACAACTTAAACAATCAAACATTTTAAAATCACCCATGCTAATTTTATTTAAAGGATGAGCTTGCAAGAATGGGAGAAAAACTGTTTTATTCAAATATTAAATGTAGTCGGAGAGATAATTGTATTCTTCAAATGTGTTTACATTACCCTCCTAAATAAGCAAGGTGGACCGACCTATATTTGCGAAAGATTGCGCTGAGAAACCATTATTACCAAGGTTATTTCCTCTAATATCAGGGATGGCGAAAGGTCGAGGCTCTAGGGGGGGTGGTAGGGTAGGGTATTTTGGGAAAAATCCTAGTAGGGGGGGGTTATTAGGGTGGGGTATTTTTCAAAAACCTCAAAAACGTCTATTTTTGCACTATTAAGCTTTTTATTTCTATTTTAGGCTATTTAAAGGTTATTAAGTACTATAATTATCATTTATACATGCTACTTCACTCAAAAAGCTATATTTTGCCAATTTTTCACTGAAAAATTAATTTTTTGGGTTAAAATTGCTATAAAATATCTATAATTTTGATGAGAAATTTCAATTTAAACGATTTTTAACTCAAAATGTTGTTACAAATTTTAATTTTTTTTAAATATTTGCCAAATTTTTTCAAAATTTTTAAAAAATCGATTTTCTAGGGGGGGTCCTATTTCTGATTTTTTCTAGGGAAGGTAGTTTGCCTATTTTGGCATCGTAGGGAGGGTATTCCGGAAAATCCCCCCCTTTCGCCATCCCTGATCTTTATTGTACTTGCTCACTTCAAATATGCCGTAAACAATAAAACAAATGAGTGATGAATACGAAATAATACTAAAAATTTTGATTAAAATTGGTTTCGAGTTTTTATTAAATACTTGTAAATCATATCCATAAATAAAAAGTACCAAGTTAAATGGAGAATAAATTGATTTACTTATCAAAGACATTATATTCAAAGACTATTTTTTCAAATAACTAGAATTACTAATATTTAGGTTCAAATATAACCAATTAGAAATTATATTTAGTAAACCAAATATTGCAAGAATTTATTATAAGCAGAGTTAGGATAAATCGGGAATAAAAACACTTTAAATCGGTCGGGAATCGGGAGTAAAATCGGGAATATGAATATTGAAATTTTGTCCAAAATAGTATATTTTAGGGTTTATAAATGATTTTAAATAATGTTTTTTGACTTTATAATTTGAATTATCTTGTTTTCATCATTTAATTGTTGTATTTTTAAAAATAATTAATAATTTTTGAACCAAAATAATTGCAGAATGATAACTGGATTACATTTTATATAAAATCACATAATCATGAGGTGAATAAAAGTTTTAATTAATAAGTCATCTAATTGTTATTTTTTCAAATATTTTTAATTTACTTAAAATTTTATAAAAATTTCCTAAATATTGACAAAAATATCTAAATTTATAGAATTATTTAAAAAAAATAGATAATTTTAGCTAAAATCGGGAGTAAAATGCCAATTTTCCCATTTTCGGCGGTTTTTATAAAAAAAAACCTTAAAAATCGGGAAAATCAGGATAATAAAACTTTGTTTTAGGGTCTTTTCTTGGTATAATATAAGATATAATATAACTTCCGAAGACTAATCAAAGTAAATTTCTTCGGAAAATCCCTATTTATCCTAACTCTGATAATAACCTAAATTACAAATTAGAGAAAAGTTGTTTATAAAATGAGCAAGGAAATTTACCACTCTTTTAATTGACAACATATACATTAACCAAAATCTGATAGATTTTTGTTTGTGATTTAAGATTTTAACCAAAAAGATTTTGAGTCTTAAAAAGGAAACTAAAAGAGTGAAGTGAAGTGAAGAGTAAACGGAAGACAAGATCTGATTTTGAGATAATTTGTATATTTGTTTGACTTATATTCATATATTCATTGCATTTAAATATTGACACAAAAAAGTGTTTTAAAGGCCTTTAAATAAAAAATTTGTATTAAATGCCAAAACATTTTTCTTTGGTTTGAAGGGTGTTATCATTGGGAATGAGGGCTGTGTCTGACTGACTCCTTTGCAGAGATGTATTACTAATGATGACACAGTACTGATGGCACAGCACTGATGGCAGTGATGGTGATGCCATCCCAATGTCATCCCACTCAGACTCAGACCATTAGTACAGTTGTGTTTTTGTCAACTCTATGGAAATGGCCGTTAGAACTATGGTTTTAAATTTAGATCTCAATTATAATTACAATTATTTTCTTTTTTAGTTTAATATTTAGTTTATATAACTCTTAATTATGTTATCATTAGTTTTAAATATATTTATTTTTTTAAAACATATAAATAATGTTTAAATAATGAAAGTATTATTTCAATCAAATATAAATAAAATAATAATAAATCAGTTTTTCAGCCAATAATTAATATTTCAATAAAAAATCCCTCAAATATTGAAATATTGGTTAAAATCATTTCTTAAAGTTGTGTCCATTAATTGTTGACATCAAGTGTTGACACAAATTGTAAGAATCATTGGTTAGTGTTTGTGTTGAATCAATGGTCAAAGAGAAGCCTAATTCCACCCGAACTTATGATGAGGACGGCTTCAGAAGAAGAGCCGCCTGTCTTTGTGTAAAAGATAATCAGCAAAAAGAGGTAACTCTTATTTTGTTTGAATCAATAAACTCAAAGACAATTGATTACAGATATTACTGGTGACCAGTAGTAGAGCTAACGATCGTTGGATTGTTCCTGGTTAATTTCTATAACTTTACTATTATTACTCACTTCTTACAAATAATCCTATTTTTAGGCGGAGGTCTTGAGCCTAACGAAGACCCGAGCGCTGCCGCCATCAGAGAAACGGTTGAAGAGGCCGGAGTTAAAGGCTTTATCGTTGGTTGTCTAGGCACTTTTGAAGTTTGTTTAGAACATATTGTTATTCAAACTAAATATAATAATAATGTTTTATTAGAATTCGGAACGAAAACATCGGACATCAGTTTTTATAATGCAAGTCACTGAAGAACTCGAAGAATGGGAAGACTCACAGAGTGGGCACAAATCAAATTCAAATAAAATTTCATTAATTTCTTATTTGATTTAAGGTCGTCGAAGAAATTGGTTTTCAATAGAAGAGGCTCTTAGACTATTGTCGATCCACAAACCGGTTCAGACCACTTATGTTAAACTCCTAATTAAGAACGACTCGTTAATGTCTCCGTCGTAGCACTACTTATACTTTACTTTACTTTATATGTGAACACATTTTTCAAACTCTTATTCTTATTGTTTTTTTACAATTAAGAGATCTATAATTCACTTAAATTGAAAGCATTTCTCTTTTAAAGAATTTCAAATGTATTTCAATTGTATTATATTTTACATAATTTTTATGTTTTGATCCATAATTTCTAAACAAATTTATTGCCACAAAAAGACATAATAATTTTGAAGACTTTTTCGTGAATTGAAAACAACTAAACATTGGATCTTATTTTTGTTGAGAAATACAGCACAACATATACTGTATTACTAAATGTATAAATCAATTAACGTTTGTTATCAACCATTAATTGATAACTTGTTTAAAATTTTATAATTTAAATGATCTGGTCATATTAATCGGAACATCCATAACAATTGGGAAGTCTATATACATATATAAATATTTGTTAAAATTATTTATCTCTTATTTCTAATCGATTTTATTTTTAACTTTTATTTAAATAATTATTTAAATTAATTTAGTCTCAGTTTTGAGTCATGAAAGACATTAGAATTTTTAGAAGAGTTTCACAATTGATATGACATGAGTTTCATTATTGAATACCATTTATTGCGAACTGGACTGAGAGCTTATCTTTCATTTATTATTTCAAAGTGTTTTAATTATTTGGGATTTTCATTAACTTTAGTTGAGTTTTAATAATTATAATAACAATAAAAATAATTACTATTATATTATTAAAATAAATACAATTTTTATGAAATCGAAAAATTGTTAATAAATTACTTTTTAAGTTGTTTTTTAAGTTAATTAAGTCATTTATCAATTGATATAATTATGTTAAATTATGTTAAAATCAATTGTTCGTAATTAAAGCTCAAATACTTTTCTCTGATATTTCTTATTCAAGATTTTTTTCCAAAATTTAATTAAATTTTTACTAAAATATTTATTTAAGTTTAATAAAAAAAACCGTAAAACTATCTCTTTATGGCTCTTAAAAATTACATTAATTTGATTTAAATTTAATATGAGTAATAAGATTTATATTTACAGTCATTGGCGTAGACTTATAAATGATTTGCTCGTTATAGAGGATATGCATATAAAAACCATTCAAATAAATTAAATTAGAGTTTATTGTAATCCAAATTATAGTAGAGTTTTGTAATAAAAAGAATTTTCTGGTTTAAAAAATTAGAAGTTATTCGTCTGACAATAAAATTATAATAAAATAAAATAAATTTCTTAAAATAATATATTTCCAAATTATTTGTTAATTTGTAATAATAATATTTTAAAAAAGCCTCAAAAGCCTTTGTTTACATTAAATTCAATTATATATAAATTATTATTATATTTATAAATACTAATTATATAAATTAATATTATTAGACAAAATTGATTTAATATTAGTTTATAATAAAATTAACCTATATTATTCAATATCAAATATTATAAATTGGTTAGGTTAGATTCGAGTGAATTATTTTAAAAATGATTAATAGTTAACATTTAATTATTCAATAGAATTATGTTCTATGAATAAGTAAATGAAGGGCTGATAGAGTGTTGAGTCAATTTATATTTGACTTAAAAAATAAAGTAGAAAATGCGCCCCAAATGCCACTTAACAGCAATGCTTATCTAATCGCGAGTCTGTGCGCCTCTCATCTGATGATGACTGTAGTCAGAAAATGTCAGAAAAAGAGACCAATCGATTGCTATGTCTCTGGATATATATACTAAATGTATATACTATAAACAATAGCTCAGTCTATGGAAAGGCTCCAAAGATTGGGCTATAGATATATTGACTCAACATTTATTGATAGCAAATAATGCAAATAAATGTTCGTTTCTATTGATTCTAATCAAAATTCTTGAGATTAAGTCAAAGTGAGAGCTTTACGATAAAAATAGACATTAATATTACTAAAAGTTAAAAGAAAAATATTTCAAATTTAAAAATGAGTCAAATTGTTTTGTTTATCTCATAAAATGAGAATCGTTTGCATACAATTGTATATATTTGTGGTCTTTTCTATAACTCTCTTCAAAGGTTTGTTACACTTTAACTTCAAATATATGTATAAATTATAGACTAAATTTAATGTTTTTGTTTAGTTGAACGATGTTTAGCTCATCTGAATGTGAACTTGGAATCGGAACCGGAATCTAATTTGTTTTTAGAGGATATCGAAAAACCAGTGGATTCAGAATCTGTCGGCTCTCAAACTGATATCAAGTAATTGTTTGCTATTTTGAGCCATTTTTATCTTTTATTGCAAAATATATTATAAATATATAAATAAAATTAGTATAAAACCCAAAGAATATTATTTTAAAAGTATTTCTTAAATTAAGAATTTATGAGAATTTGAGTGATTTTTTCTATTATAGCGATTATATAATTTATTATTTATGAGAATATATGAAAGAATAGAATAATAAATTACAGATTATAAATACATTAAGCCATAGGAAATAACAAAAATGTAATTTAACTCTAACTTATTTATAAAGAAACGCATTTGACCATGATTATAATTAAACATTAAACTTAAGTACAGAATCTGATAAACTTAATGTTTGAAATTCTATAATAAATTATAATTTATATTATATTATTAGAAAGATTATTAATAATAATAATATTAGAAAACTTTTGTATTGAAAAATAATTCCTGATTTGTCAGATACTTTGCGATAATACATCCGTTGAGTTCACTATCAGTGAGGGCTAACTTCGGTCCATTAGCTGTTAAGCAAACTGTATTTCCTTCTTATTGGACGGACTTACCTCTCAGTTCTAAAAAGAATGAATCATTTAACGGAAATTCTCAGTCGAGAGTACCACTCAATGGAGAACTTTCCGCACATTTAGTCACAAAAGAAGTTCGACGAAGTAATCCAGTTTTAAGAGTACTTTTCTATGCGGGACATACTTCTGATTACACTCAACGATCGAGAGTTGATTTTGTGGACAAAACGGTTTGTGCAGCGCTTATCGTTCAATACCACAAAGAGAAGCTCTACGGGACGTGTAGTCCCAGTAAGAGTAGAGAAGGTGCTTGTTTGGCAGAAGTCACAGTTCCCGTCTCATTTTGGCCCCCTTTGGATACAAATGGTTTGTCACAAAAACAACAGAAGGCAACCGTCGCTAAAGTTTATTATGCAATAACTCATAGCGAGCAGTGCTCTGATTCCTCGTTTGTCTCTACGACTGATATTAATTCTTTAGATTTAAACTATTTATCGGAGGTATCTCTTATACCATTCCGTGGAAGTTATGAAGAAGTGACAAATGATAACGTGGTTACAATTCTTATACCTCAAGAGCCTGTTTATCCCAATTCCAAAATATATATACCTGTTAAGTTCAATTATAACCCCGAATATCCGATCGCGGCTTTCAGTCTTAAATTAAAAGTTAAGGCAGGGGTTCGTATTCTGGGCGCTCAACTCTCTCAACCAAATAAGTTGTGGCAATTAAGTGTAGAACTCAGCCCCAAACAAACTTCAGCGACGGTCACCGCTTTTTTGCGCGACTTTGATGTACAACAGGACAGTCAGTCCATTACTGAAGAATTGTTAGAAACGGTGTCACAAGAAGTATATTCCTGGCTCTTAGAAATAGATGAAGAAATAGATATTAACGAAAACGGAAGAATTGTTTGGCAACTCTTATACGTCACCGAAAGTTCGGTTACAATCAAACAGGACTTTGAAAAAGAATCGGCAAAACTTTCTGCTCGACTCGATATTCAAAAAGACAATGTTTTGGATGTTTTGGCGATCACTAAATCCCGTCAACTCCTAAATACTGCTCTATTGACGGGAAGACAAGTCTCTCAGGCGATGCGAATATATATGGTGAGCGCTGCCGGACGTATTAGTGATATTACTCTGCAGTCTTCGTGTCATTCAGCGGATGAATCCATATTAAAAGTATCTCCCTCATGTACTTCTGTCTATTTGGATGGAAGTGAAGTCAGAGGCCATCAAAACGCCACTGTTCTCATTAAATATGGCGGCTCTTCCTATCAAAAGAATTTCATTGTTTGGAGACCAGAACTTCCAATCGATATAAGAGTGGAAGACAACAAATTAAGTCAAATACAGAAATGGAAGACTCAAATCAAACGGAAAATTAATTCTTATGATATCGACGAAGAGTTACTCATTGAAGACGAATCTATTGTCTCAAAGCAGTCGACCGTCAAAATTGATTCCTTCGATAATCACAACAATTGTAGACTTCGTTTCCAACAGACAAAAGTCGAGCTCTACACTAAATTTTTTAGTACTGACCATAACTCTGGCAGAGAGGCATCACTTCTTAGTCGGAGAATTTCTATTCGAGTAACTCATCTTTTGATGCCTTATATTAGAGTTTCCGATCCAAAAATTCTTGATATCCGAGCGAACATTATTGAAGGGTTAAGTGCCGGTCGTTCAGAAGTACAGGTCATTTCTCCGATAACCGGCCAATTAATGGGTTCTAAAGAAATCCGTGTCTCTTCCGATAAGGAGACAATCACTCACTTAGATATTAGAGTTGTGGCCGGACTTGATTTGCAGGTCAAACCTTATTCACACTTAAGTAATGTATGGATGGCCAGAGTCTCTTTAATTGACAAATTGACCACTCAATATCAGGAGGGGTTGATTGACGTCAAACTTCACTTTTCTGACGGCACTGCTATAGATCTGTCAGACGTTTCGTCTTCTGATTACGATCTCTCTGTCGATACATTTGATGGAGCGGTTGCTTTGGCTCCAAACACAGGCCCTTATCCAAGAGTGATAGCAATAGGTCCGGGTAGGGGTCAACTTTTGCACCTCTCCCTTGAATTGTCGTCTTCGTGTCAAAGAAAGCGAACTCAACCGCTGGCAATGAAATATGTGAACATAAACGTCGATTTCTCGACTTCGAGTCTCCAAAACGATGCCTTCAATTACAGGAAAAACGGATACGTTTTGAGCAAAACTAATCAGACGCCGATCACTGAAACACAGTTTTCCCTCAAAACAAAAGTCGATTCCAGTGAATACGTAGTGATCGGAAAATCAAGTCCTCGTAATCCACATTTAAATGAAGCCAACCTCGAAGTTGGGGTTTACAGCTTTTTCGTAATCTTTGCCATCGCTATCGTTATTGTCGGCGCTTTGTTTCGAATGTTTAGTCACGTGAAGAGTCCTCCCGATGCCATCACTACCACACGTATCGCTCCAATTGGTTCCAGCAATAGGCCTGTTGTGGCCAATGCTAACGAATGGGTTTGGTTGGGAAGGGCTACACTCGAGAGAAGTTCTATTGGATCCAAAAGACATACTTTGGTCGTTCCTCAAAAAGATTTTAACGGAAATGTGTCCGAAAACACCAGTAATAGAGCTAATGGTTAGTCAGGAATTGATTCAATCGATTAATAAATTCTAATAATAATTTATTTTTATTTAGAAAACCGTTTGAGTAATATATCGATTCCAAACTCTGAAATTAGTATAAGAATAACAACAAATCCGAATCCAATTGAAGACATTGAAGTAATGGATGAAAAGCAAGAAAAAGAAGGCATTTGTTATCCACAAATAGCCAACAGAACGACTTCCAAACAAAACAATTTTATTCCTTCGACACAACCATTACCGCCATTACCCGCAAGAAAAACAAAACATGTTAAGAGCAGACACACCACCAGTTATTCAAAGCCTCCTCCGGTTCCGCCACATCGCAGTCCAAAAAATCTTAATGAAAGTAAACCGAGTGAAGGACTTCCACCTCCAGTACCTCCTCATCGTCACATCGGTCCCACTAAAAGGTGGAGTAATTCTCAGACAATTGCAAAAAACTTATCAATGAATAAACCGAAATATTCCGATTGGAATAAAAATAATGATAACATCGATTACAACCAATTAATGGAATATTTTGATCGTTTAAAGGAATCCAATGCTTAAGTCAAGGAATAATCGGTTAATATTTTGGTGCCATTTATTCATAACTTTTAATTTATATACTTTTAATTGCAATAATTTATTTCATTTCTTTTGATAAATGAGTCATAATATGCAGCAATTTTTCAAATAATTTATATTAAAATTCTTTGACTAAACATAAGATATTAATATTTTAATTAAATTTAATTGAATAATAATCAGACATCAAATAATTAATAAGTGCTCATCTAGCTAGTTTTAAATAAATGGATACCATTTTGAGAAATACTTCTTTTGAATTAACTCTAAAAATATGAAAACTTTAACATAATTTACTAAATTTAGTTAATTGATGTCAAATAACGATAGCTATCACTTTAACGGATACTCAATTTATAGGCTTTTATTTGAAATTCAAAATATAAATAAGTATTTAAATGTGAAATGTAAAATGTGATTGGTCATCTTATCTAAAGTGTGAGAAATGGATAAAATTGGCACAACTTATTTCGAATGATCTCTTATATTATTTTTACATTCAATTTGAATAACATATGAATTAATTTTATATAAATACGAATCAAAATTAAGATTTCAGTTAAATTCCAAATTCAAGTTTTTTTAAACAAAAAATGTCCGAAAATGTTATCATTTTTGGTGTTCAAAGTGGTCGCAACCCATCATTTCATAGAATCAGTGAATATTCAGAGTAAATCTTTTTTTTAATACAATAAAATTATTAACTTTATTTTAAAATTTAAATTAAATATAATTAAAATCTGAAATCTTATTCTTTATCGGAAGGTTTGAGTAAAGGAATAAAAAAGTTATTTAGGATGAATGAAAGGATCTAGTTAAGTTATCAAATTAACATTTATTTTGTTTATTTATTTCATAGAATTTATTAGTTAATTAAAATTCGAAAATAACCAGGACAAGAGATTTGATATTGAAATTAACTAGGAACTTTTTTATTCTATGATTCTTCTTTTTATTCTATATAATATAGCAAGGGGGAAAAAATAAAATACAGAAAATTAAAGATTTGCTCTGAAAAGAGAATATTAACAACAAAGCATTTATTGAGTCAATAATAAAAAATAAAAAATAAAGAAAAATAAGAATTAAATTTAGTTCAAAAGTGCTTAAGTCTGTAGAAATTGAAGGCAATTGTCTGAACTCAACTCAACTCAACTCTTAAATTGTAAATTCAATAAAATTGATGTCAAATTACTGTATAATAATTTGTGGAATACTTTAAAAAAACAAATGCATTTGAAATAATTATTATTATTCTCGTGTAAAACATGATAGTTATCATAAAGTAATCTTTTCAAAGCAAGTTTTCGCAGATAATTGGAACACATTTTTAGCGATAAAAACAAAAGAGCTTTTTATTAAACTATATATTCATATATAGACTATAAATGGTTTTACATTACAAGCATTTTATGTATTCTCTCATATTTTAGATTATATGATATTCTCTGTAATAATAGATTGAAAGGATTATTAAAAATTGCTGTAAATCGCAATTTGCTATACAGATATACCTCTAATTTATAGACAAAATAATTTGTAAATGTTATCGATATTTGTATAATAAGGTGTCGACAAATCTTTAGCTCCAAATGAAGTGTTGTATAAACATATCTCACTTATTATGTAAATGTGTTTTGTCTTAGACTTAGAATAAAATCTCTTTTATTGAGAGAAATTGCAAATAAACAATGGATGACATTAAGACTAATTCAATCACTTTATAGACAAAAAATTTCATTAATTATTCAAAATTATTTCAAAATTATTCGGCCTTTTTATCCGAAACCTCGAAAATAACAGATAAGTTCACACATTTATACTAATTTAGTGCAGAAAAGCTGTGGTTTGTTATAAATAGCACTTATAATGAAATTTTTTGAACTGTTTTGAGAGGTCTGAGCGCTCACCAATTAGATATACTCCGCTAAATAAGTCAGAAAAAGTGAATTATCTATTAATAGACGACACTTTTCTCGAGAGACTTTATGCGCTCTAAACGATGACGAGATCTACTCTTTTCTGTCTTTAGAGCTGAACGGAAACAAATCAACTCTGAATGAACTGAAAATTACTTAATTTGAGACCTGTTTTCACTTTTATGTATGAATGAAGTTTTTGTCTCTAATGTCACCAATTCTTTTGAAAAGTTGTTCATAAGTGGATTATGAAAAACACAAGTGTCCTCTCTTGCAGTACTTATCCGGGAAGGAATCACTTGCAAGGAGCCACTAATGACGAGTTTAGGCAATTAAACAATTATAAGCGTCAGAGTTGGGCCACTTCTAAATTTAATGCATTTCGCAAAAGTTGGATCTCATTCTTCGTCGATAAGGTATTCAATTTCTTTTGACATAAAAGAGGGTTCCTCTCAATTCTTCTTTAAGATTAAAATTGACGTATCATTACTTAATCTTATTTAATGAATTGACACTTTAGTATATTTGTGTCGATCAACTTTTTTTGTAAACTATAGCACTGGTATAATACCACACATAATGTTTTTCTATCATTTCTTTAAGAATATCTTTCACTCATAAACTAAACTAACCGTTAAGTAAACAAATTGTAAATAAGATTTATAAATATAGAGTACAATAAACCAGAAGTACTTTTCGTTAAAACTTCAATACAGACTTCATTATATATGCAATGAATTTGGTTTAACTCAAAATCAATTAAAATTAGAAAAACTTTTTTTTAAAATTTCAAATAAAATATTTAAAAATAAGTTCTAAAACTATATATAATGTATAAGATATAAAGCATTTCAATCATTTCAATCATTAATTATATATCGTTGTATTTCACTCATATAAAAATAAAGACAGTTCTTTGTTTTGCTTTTTTTTGTATTGCAATTAAGTTAAAAATATTCTTCTGATGCAATGATATTATTGCAAAAATAAAATGATGAAACTTCAATGAGTTTGAAAATGTTGTGATAAAGGATTGAATGCTTTTTGTGATTAATTTTTATTTTAATTTTTATTTAATAGACTTTTTGTCAAACAAATGACTGAAATTTGATTATTAGTTAACTTAAATAATATATATTTTTATAAAAAGTAATTAAAGTAATTAAAGTTTGTTTTTCAGTCAAAGGTTAATAACCAGAGTGAATGGCAATACATGGATGGCGACACTTTCTATGAGCTGGTGTTAAGGGGTAGCCATAGTCGGCATCGAATGAGCGATGAAAACAAATTGAATTTGATGTTGAGGTCAGATATTATTAATATATAGTTTTGTTTATTTTCAATTTAAATCATATCTGAAACACATTTTTAATTATCACTAATTAATGTCTAATAAGTGTAACGATGTTTAAACACATCGACTGACGTGAGTTCTCATTCAATACAATCTTATTTTTATTTATTTGATTTTCCACTCATTTGACGATTTCTAATAAATTTTGTAAATCAATTTTTAATTGAATTAATTATATAATTATGTAAATCGATTTATACTATTTTATAATAGAGAACTAATCTCTTGTCTCTCAATAGTTATTTGAGTCATGTCTTGTTTGTTAACTGATATCTAAATTATTTTCGTTCAGTTTTTACTAAGAATTGAAAACAAAAATATTGTTAATTAACTCTTTTAGTACTTATTTTGTAGTTTTATTTATGGTTTTAAGACTTTATAATAATAGTGTTATTGACTTTGAATGTCATTCGGAAACGATTTGTTTATTTATATATAACTCATTAGGAAATGATCGCTATTTCTCTTAATTTCAATTCTAAGTTATTTTATGCCAAAAATTACTTTTTTTTTTGCAATTTTTGGGCCAATAATTGAGTTAAAGTAACGGACATTTTATTGATAAGAGAATTGAACCGAATTTTACAAAATCTATAAAAATTTTAATTGGATTCACTTTTTTGGGAAATAACTAAATGTTTAAATCGAGAATTTATATCAAATATTAAGAAAAAGCGATTTTTTTCAATTTATTATTTGATTGAAATCCAGTTTTTATTTTAATATTTTTTAGTGAATATTTATTTGAGTCATAAGTTTTTTGAAAGTTTTATTAACTTTTTTTATATAATGTAATATCGATTTAAAGCTTGAATTGGTTTTATTGTCGAAGGAATCGATTCAACGATTGATTTGTAACCATTTCTTGAAGTCATTGATCCAACAATTTTTATGATAAACTTTGGGTTTTTGGTGGAAACCCTTTGAAATTAGCATTTGTTGGCAATTAATTTATGATTATATCATTCATTCGTTTTATTTAAGTACTCCATAAACAAAACGCTAAGATTTTGTGACGACAGCTCACAATAGCTTTTCTTTTATTGCAGTTATCTTTAGTTTTATTTTATCGCAAAATATGTATTCACTTTTCAAACGAAAATTTAATTCTAATTTAATTCAGTTTTTTGGGAAATGTTTTGAAAATTTGAATTTAAAACTTTTCATTTTAAAAGTCTATTTGTTTTAAAATTCGTGAAATTTTCTGTTAAATCACTTGAGCTTAAGATGTGATCTAAACAATGATTGCTTTTCTTATTCTGTGCCCAAATCTCAATTCAATGACTTTTTGAAGAAATTGTGATTTAGATATTTGTTGAACTCATGTTTTGAACTAAAGTTTGACGGATTCTATTAAAAGCTAAAGACCTGACGAATGCAATCAAATGTATATTTTGGCAATAATTGTGTTTTTGCTTTAAATTTAGCGAAAGACTCTCTAAATCATTGAAAAGTCGTGTCTTTTATCATTTTTTACGAATTATTTTAGTTATTAGTTAATAGTTTTAAAGATTGTGTGACAGACAAATGAAGATTAAGAGACTTATTAGTCTAAAATCGATGTAAAAATGAGTTCTGAATTGAATTCAAGGCCAGAATCGGTTGCAGTCATCACTAAAATTAAGGCAAAACCTGCACATAATAAAAATCCGAAAGAGTTTTAGTTTAATTTGTTTTGTTGTTGGAGTGAACAGTGATGTTGATGTGGGTGTTCTCACAACTGGTTTTCCACACATAAAAAGCTTGTTTTACAGCCTATGCTGTTCTCTGTGATCAGCCCAATGCTCGCTTCTAATCATATTTGATTTCATTACTCAACTCAACTCAAATCTCTATTCATAAAACTTTTTCGACTCGTTTTCAATACAAATGTATTTTTCATTTAAAACTTTGAAAACATTTGAAATTTTTTAAGAAAACGGTTTTCTTCAGTTGTTGTTCGCCTCCGGCTTTTCATTCAGTGCTTAATGTGTTCCAAGTTTTGAATAATTCCATAATTTTTTGTTTTATATAAGTTTTACAAATATAATAATAAATCTTAATTTGGGTTTCAGTTGTTTTCTGTGACAATCAGTGAAATGAGTCAAAAGTGTTTCCTTTCGTTTACTCGACATTTGTTACACATTTTTTGTTTAATCAAAACATTTTCTGTTTTTACTTTAAATTTTTAACAATTTGAGTGTAAAACCATTTGGAGAGCTAATATTCGAGATGCCCAAATTGCCCATGCTAAATCTTAATTGTTTCACTTGTTCGAATCAATTGCAGCGTACATTTAGTTCAGTGTATGCCCTTTCCATCGATTCAGGTATTTATTCGAGTGACGAGAGGGCCACCACTAGCTTTTGGTATTTAAAAATGAATGGAAAAAATGCTATCAATCCTTTGACAGTCGACCCGAACTACTTCTTCGAAGTCCTCAGGTTAGCCAATACTCGACTTTTTCTTTGGTTTTCTTTAATTTTAACTAAAATGAGTGCCGGAAAAGAAACTAATTGCTAATTACTAGATTAAATAGAAGAAAGAAGTTTATAATTTTTAATTACTCATCAGATTATTAATCGTTAATCAGATTATTATATATTTTTTATGAATTTCTCAAAACTGGGACATCACTTAATTAGTGCAAAGAACTGAAGAACAGTTCATTTTTTGCTTTTTCTCTTCATTTAATCTGAAAATTATAACTCATTTAAGTACACTTTCTTTGGGTCAATAAAAGGGAGGACTTATCTCTTATTGTCCGATAGTTAACTAAATTAGAGGTTAAGTCATAATATTTTATTTTATTGCTTTAACTTATATTTGAGTCAATGATTGAAATTCTGACAATTGTTTAAAAAATTATTTTTATTAACTTAAATCTTAAGAAATGCAAATAATTAAAGAGAAATTTCTTATCTCTAATGAATTGAAATCAATTTGCAATGTCTTGACCTCAAATGTTATATTACTGTGAACTCAATGGCATCGATATTTCAGACTTTTTTTCTTTAATTTATTCAAATCATAAATAATTTCAATTATTAATATCTGTTTTAGAGAAGAGATTTCTTCTTAAATAAGTTGTGATGTTTTCTCGAATTAAGTTTAGATTTTTAATGTTTTCGCATAAATTAATTAAAATGTCTTAATATAGAAACAAATTTCTTTAAATTATTATATCATTCATGACTTTAAACCTCAAACTATTTACAGTTGTATTTCTAGAATCGAGCGCTTAATTTCTTGTATGATTCAGAGCCCAATGTCTTCCCCTCTGGCCTTCATTTATAATAAAAGGGTAGCATTTATTCAATGGTTTTTTTTCTATTTTCGATATAAATCTATTAATTATATCAAAAAACGTTAGGAATCGAGAACTCCATAATTCATTCCAACCTTTTAATGATGTTTGAAATGTTTATATCTGACGGCGAAGTTTTTTAAATGAGATTGTTTTCCAGTTATTGTTTCTTATCATTAATTTTGTTAAACTTTTTTTTAATTCAATTGTTGACTGATTTAATTAACTGTTTTATATTTTTAATCAAAACATTTGTTAAGGTTTTAATTGAATTTCCGTTTCCTTAAAACGATGGTCTCATTTGCGACAATTATTATTTTAATATGAATACAATTTTATTCTAATAATAATTTGTAACACTTTATGGTATATCTGTTTATAATCCAATACTAATTTTAATTATTTCTTTGAAAATAAAAAAATTAATCTCAATTCTAAAAGTGTTTTAATTATAGTTATAGTTCTGTATATATGTTTGGATTTGTGTCACTTTAGTTATTAAAATATTGAAATACTTTACCATTTCTTTTATCGATAACATTTTTTTAATGACTAAAAGTGTTAAATTTTTTTAAAGAAAATTAGATAAAATGTTGAGAGTCTTATAAATATTATTAACTCATAGTTTTAGTCAACACTTTTAGTTTTATAAAAGATTTTCAATCGATTCAAAAGAAGAACACAAATCTTAAACTTTTTGGGAATTATGATTAAAATTTAAAATTAGATTTTTTTTATTTCTATCTCTCTTCGAGTTTTTAAATAAAACCTACTCATAACTTAAAAGTTTAATATCCAGTAATTAAATGGTCATTTTAATGGTTTTATTCTAAAAATATCAGTTGATGTGTAAATTTACTCCAATTTTCAGTAAAAATTTAATATTTTGCAAAATAACTTATATATAGTAATCATTTGCTATAATCAGTATTTTTGGTACGACTTCTTTAGAAAAGAGGAAGAATAGAAATATTTTATTTTATTAGTTTATGTCTTATAAATGATTAAAAGACGTCTCGAGTTATTTGAGTCGACGACAAATTTAAATCTTTAAAATTCTTTAAAAATTAAATTCTCTGTAAATAATGAATTTGGACGCAAACGTCTCTCCAATTATTTAGGGACCAATAACTTGATATAAGAGACAAATTTACTTCATTTCGATTACAAATTGTGCTAATCTTTAATTAAGGAGAGGTCAATCGTATTTCTATTTCGTCATTGGCTTATATTATCAGAAGTTCCCCTCTCTTTATATATGACTTCCTTTTCAGATAATAAAAATTATTGTTATTCTGAGAATTATATAGTTTTATGTCAAACATTATTGAATAGATTTAAACGTTATCTTCAATTCCGATTGTTTTGTGCAAAAATTACTCCTTTCCTAATGACTCATCCAATCATTAAGTAGTTTAGAGTTGAGTTAAAATTATTAAAATTAAATTTTTATTTCTTATTGTTTTATTAATTAAAAGGTAATCAACTTTTTTTTATAAATAAATCTTAAGTTTATAATAAGTTTTTATTATAAAAGCAATTATTTCTTAATCTTTTCTTCGAATTGAAATTAAAAAAAATTATAAAATCGTAAACCAGTTATAGGTTTGATTTGTTGAAAAAATTTGATTTCGATAATTATTATATAATTGGTGTCATTTCATTGAAAATCATTTTTTTAGTTATGATTTTATCACTAAATTTATTATTTTTAAGATTAAATGTTTGCTTTGCTTTGATTTTAATTTATTGATTTATTTCATAAATATTTTAATTAATATTTATTGAGATTTAATAGAATTGTCGAAAAACATCAGTTGAATGACCAAACTTTCAGTTATATTACAATTTAAATATTTATTTGATTTATTGCAATAAGTTTTGGTCTGATGTCTATCAATGATAATAAACGGATCACTTAATGAATTGTTAAACAAATATACAATTATTGTAGTTAGAAGTGTCGCATATCTTAATCATTGAAACATTTATTGATAAAAAGTTGTTTTAAAATTGTTTAAAACGAGAATTACTTTTAAGATGTATTTAATTAAAAAAATGCTTTAAATTAATATATTTTTTAGAAGAGATGTTTCACTTTCTCAATGTCTGTGTTTTTTAATCGTATCCATAATAAGGAAATTATTTATCCGTCCGTCAAATGCGTGGGAATTCATGTCGTATTAGATTTTGAAAAATAACTTTTGATCGAAACACTTGACTAACTCTTAACCAAAAAAAATTCAATTGAATACATTATTGAATTAAAGAGTGATTGTTCTGTTGGCGGATAGGATGCAAAATGGATGCCTCACCACTTCAGACAATATCAATAATAATGACAATGAGATCAGTCGAACGCCTCACAAATGCACGTTTGCAGACGACTCGCAGAACTCAAATATGGATAAAATAGAAAAAACAACTTTTAAAGTATATCTAACGAATGGAAATCATAATGTAGTCAAAACGGGTGATGTCACGGATGTCAGAGGAATCATCTCTTTGATCACTAGTCGCCTGTCCTCTGATTCTACTAAAAGATTCTATGAAAATGCTTACGCCATTCGCCTCAGTCGACTCGGAAACCAAGAACACCAAAAATGGTTACATTTGGATACCCCTATGAACGAAGCATTGGAAGAACATCAGTCCCTCATTGACAGTGATTGGAGGTAAACATTTTAATTAATTGATTAACAAAAACAATATTTTAATTTAATTATTTTAACTCAATTTATATAAAAATTATTTAAATAATGGATAAAAATATTGGTTTTTATAGTAAACCTCATTTCACTTAATCCTCATTTTTATATTCTTTTGATGAACTCTTTAACTGAACTCTTTTTGTTAGTTCTGGAGGAGAATCACATTATCTCTAAATAATGTGAAAATGTTTATCATTTACTATTCTCTGCCAAAAGAATTGCTTCAAAGCTTTTGATACCTTTGTTTCAATGAATGGCTAATTCTTTAATTGAGTTCAAGTTTAAGAAAGACTTAACATTTAAAACAATTATTTGTGAAATGTTTTTATTCAAAGCCAAATATAAGTGAGGAAAAAGTCGAGAACTTATTTTTATCCAAACAGTGGGTAAATAAAGGGGTCATTTCTCATAATTTTATATACAATGATTCATATGTTTTCCCCCCTCTGGCGATCCCTTTCCAAAGAACTTTTGTAATAAATGACCCGTTTTTGTCATTTCAGATACGAATTACGGATCAGATTTATTCCGTCTTCTATTAATGATATGTTGATCAAAGATAGGGTCACTTTTCACTACTTTTACGATCAGGTTTGACACAAATTTATTATTTAATTAAATGTGTGATTACTTCAAATAACTCTTTTGATTAATTCATTTGTGTCGGACTCTTATTTCAGGTCAAAAACGATTACTTAAAACTTGAAATTCCTATAGACTATGAACTGGCGGTTCAATTGTGTTGTCTGGAGATTCGGCGCTTCTTTAAAGACATAACACAATTCGCTTTAGACAAGAAATCTAATTTTGAATATCTCGAGAAAGACATAGGTCTACATAAATTCCTGCCCTCATCTGTAATCACATCAGTCAAGGTTTGTATTTCGTTCAATATTTCATTCTTTCGTTTCTAAATTCCTCAGAAATTCTTTGATTAATTGATTAAAAATGAGTTCATATGAAATGCAAAGTCAGGAATGTCTCCATTAATCACAAAATTCTTTTGTTTGGTTTACAGCACAAGACTTTACGGAAAGCAATTCAATCGCAATTCAAGAAAGTGTCGCAAATCAATGAAATCGATTGTATGCTTAAGTTTTTAGATTTAGTTCAACCTTTAGTTAAATTTAAAGAAGAAAGTTTTAAGTGTGCGCTCGGGGTCTGTTATATTTTTAGAGTTTCTATTCAAATATTAACTTGTTGAAATTTGTGGAATTAGACTGGTTGGACCATTCCAATTGAAATTGTAATCGGATCCGATTTTGGAATCGGTTATGTGACCGACAGGACCGGACCCGTAAGTTATATAATAATCTTTATTTAATGTAAATTATAATCCGATGAGTTTTTAAGAGAAATGTTTGTTTAAATTTTCATTGCCATCACTTGAATGACAGCCCACACAAATGGCACACTTCCAGAGCGTACAAAGCATTCAAGTCATAACAAATGTCAATGAAGTCAATACTAATTCTTCTAATTCTCCAATAAATCAATCGAACAAATCAGTGCTTCAGTTAAAGATTTCCGGCGCTTCTGAAATGTTGACCATTTCGTGTCCATCGAATAGTGTCGCTGAAAATATCGCTCTTTTGATTGACGGTTACTGTCGTTTAGTAAATAATAGAAACGAATCTTTTTGGGTTCGAAAAGGTATTAACTTTTATATGTCTTTTATGTGGACTAACTCTCTAACAATATCTCAATTAATTCTTATAAACTTATAAAACGCTTAATTTCTTCAAATCTTTTGATATTTTCTGACTTCTTTTTAATGTTTAAACTTTAAAAATATTAACAACAAAAAAATAATTTGTGTCTTCCTTTTCAAGCCTTTCCCACTAAATGGAAGTGTAATTGTAACGATTGCCCTAAAGGTGATGACTTTATCTGACTTCGCTTTAAAAAATTTCTTCTTTGAAATCATTTTTTTTTTAATTTTTAATCTTAATTCGGGAAATAAGTATTAAATGATTCTTTATATTTTATTTTTAAATAATAGATATAATAAGTCCTCAAAAAATAAAACAAAACTCGAAAAAGAAAATAACGACTGAAAATGGGGACAAAGATTATGCAGAAATCGTAGACGACGGCGACTATTCAACCCCTGCCGGAAAAGATTATGAATTATGTCGTCTGAGGTTAACTTTAGATGATATAATTGGTGAGGGTCAGTTCGGTGATGTTTATAAGGGCTCCTATCGAACAAAAGATGACCAAACAATAGCCGTTGCCGTCAAGACTTGTAAGATAGAAAGTGAGGGACATATGGGCGACAAATTCCTTGAGGAGGCCTATATAATGCAACAATTCGAACATCCACACATCATTAAACTGATCGGAGTCTGTTCTGATTCCCCCATTTGGATAGTCATGGAATTAGCAAAACACGGAGAGATGAGGGCTTTCCTTCAAAATAATAAACATAGACTCGATTTGGCGACTCTTGTTCTCTATGCATACCAATTGAGTACTGCCTTATCGTATTTAGAGAGTAAAAAGTTTGTACACCGAGACATCGCTGCCCGTAATGTTCTCGTCTCATCTCATAATTGTGTAAAATTAGCCGATTTCGGTCTCTCTCGTTGGGTCGAAGACCAGTGTTATTATAAGGCCAGTAAAGGGAAACTACCGGTAATTACAGTTTATTTATTATTCACTTTTGATAAATTAAAATCGTGTTTATATCTAAATTAAGATCAAATGGATGGCACCGGAGTCAATAAACTTTCGGCGCTTTACCACCGCTTCAGATGTCTGGATGTTTGCCGTTTGTTTGTGGGAAATCTTAATGTTGGGAACCAAACCATTTCAAGGGGTAAAGAATAATGACGTGATCGGAAAAATCGAAAACGGAGAACGACTTCCACTGCCATTAAACTGTCCGCCGAGACTTTATAGCCTTATGTCTCAGTGTTGGTCTTATGAACCCTCAAAAAGACCTCTTTTTAAAGATATTAAGCAATTATTATATGAAGTTTACTTAGAAGAGAAGACACAATTAGAAAGACGTGATAATAGAAGAGATATCCAATCCATGTCTTGGAGTTCTTCTAATTCAGATGAACCTCCACCAAAACCATCGAGGAATATATTAGATCCTCAATTTACCGAACAAAACCCTTCAGTTGACGCATATATTGTGGCCAACAATCCTGAGGTATATTTATATTTATTTCAATTTAATTAATCCATAAATTTTCGTCACTTATTTTGTTTTTGAAATATTAAACTTTGAAACAATGAATAATCAATTTTAATGATTAAATTTCAATAGTATTTGACTAATAGTTATTTAATGACTTATTTTGATAATTAGCTTTAATTTGATTAATGAAATAATTAATCCTTTAATATTTATCAAATTTAGTGATTGATTATTGTTTATTAAATAAAGTTATTATCAGTTATTATCAGTCGATTCGATAAGATTTTACAAAGAATTTGTTTTAAGGAAATTCATTTGAAAGCAATTTTATTTGAATGAGTTTCGGCGAAATGGGATCCAATTTAGAGTAACTGATTATATCATATAATTTATCAATTATTTTCATTAACTTTATTAAACTAAATTTAGGTTTAATTTTCTTTATAATTAGTTAATTTGTTGTCTTTTTTCAATTTATAAAAAATGTTCGTTAAATCTCATGAGTGCTTAAAATATCTGAAACAAAGTTTTTAAATAAAATTTTTGACAAATGAGTTGCAATTATTTTGACAGCGATTTCATTCTCTTCTCATTATTTTTTTTCATTCTTTTTTTAATAACTATTTATTTTAATTAATGAATTAACAAATAAATAATAAAATCAAAAAGAGCTAATTATTTTTCAATTTTTAAGTTTATTCGATATAACTTATAGAGATTACCCGCCTTAGACTAAATAAACTCTGGATATATGTTATGCACCAAAAATATTCAATTATTATAAATGAGAGAAAAAATAGGAAAAAAAACTAAATTTTGTACTTATTCTCTAAATTTTGTTTTTATGAGAAATTAAGTAATTATTTCTTATATTTTGAACTCAAAAACAACCCTTTAGTACTGTTTGTTAGTCGACCCGCAAATCATTTAACGAAAACTTTTGATAATATTAATTGATTTCTTGGAGGAAATGTCAGAATATAGACATCGAGTAATATAAATGTAAAGTTTTTAAAAAAAATGACTTTTCGTCGACAAATGAGTGTATATTTGAATTCGTTTCGCAGAAGACTTAATATTTTTATTATTTTTAGGTTTTGGCTCAACTAATGACAGAAAACGCTCATTTATTACCCCCTGCCTGGGCCTATAACGCACCCGCCTCCCCATCCAACACATTTGCGGTAAATCTAATTTCCTGTCTTTAATTTGCGTCAATAAAACTAAAATTATTTCTCAAAATTCTTTACGCATTTCATCGAAAACATTTTAATTTGACTCAATTTAAAGAACTAAAGTTAAAGAATTTAAAAGTATTTCAATTTCACTCATTATTTCATTTTATTAATAAAAAATATTAAAACGAATTTTTTAGTGAATTTTTGAAAAGAATTTTAAGTTAGCCTTTGATTTCTTTTCAAATATTTTAAAACTTTTTTTTCAGTTCATTTTTTTGTCGGAAATAGATTTTTAGAACACTTTTTAGAGCAAAACTCTTTTCAGGAAACTCTTTATTGTAATTCTGAAGAAGTTTTGAAACTCTTTTGTGCCAAAAAAAGGTATTCATCCAAGACTTTGAAATGAATTCACTTAATTTTTTCTGGTATTCAATTTCTTCTTCTTTTTATTTGTTGTGAAAAATAATTTTAATCTAAAGACAAGGTTTTTGTGGTTTAGAAAGAATTTTAAATTTAAAGGAAAAAATAGATCCCAATGTCAGCTCAAAATAGTCTGTTATTTAGTTCCGTTTGATATTTATCTGAAGTTATTTCTATTCCTTAAATTTCATCAGAGATTGCATTTATGGATCAAATCAACTATAGTTTACTTCTGTTTACTTCCTCGAATCAATTCTGGTTTTCATCTTGTATTTATTATTAAGTTTTTTTAATACAAAATAAATTTTCTATAAAAGTTTTATTTTTCTTTAAAAAAAAATTTTTTGAGTCAAAATTCATTCAAAATATAACATAAAATTCATTCGAATCTTCAGTTCGTTATCATATGTTTACATCAAATCATAAACTAATCAAAGACTGTCCAAAGACTGAGAAACCAAATGAAATCTAAATTTTTGAATAAACTTTCATTTCAGTGAAATTTCACTCAAATCTATTGATATGAAATCAGAATATTTGCAATTAAATGATCTTTCTTTGAACTAGATTTGATTGGAGAGCTTTGCATAATTTAATTATATTTGTGTAGGTTTTCAATAGATTAGATTAAAAGTGAAAATAAATGTTAATTAATTGACTGAATATTTGATTAGTTATCAAAATTGAGAAAATATTTTGAAAATTTATTTAATCGAAATGTCTGTAAACGAGAAATATTTTATTTGAATTTGATTTTTATGGAAATGTTTTTATTAGTGTTTTCTTTTGGGTTGTGGTTCCGATTCCATATAATTTCAATTTCAGGTTCAATCTATTCAATCAATTTCAACAAAACCAGTCAGAAAAGAGAGTTTCAATTCCACAACTAATACCAATACTTCCACTTCCACTACAGGGTCTGCCACAGAAGCACAGGTGATCATCAACACTAATGGTTTATTGTTTGCATGCTTTTAGTTTTGGTTCTCAGAGTTTCGGATTATTTTTTCGTTGATTTTATCATTTCTTTGAATATTTGGATCTTTTGTTTTCTTTGGTTTTTCAAATAGTTTTACAAATGATTGCATTTTTTTATCATTAATTGATTTGATTTTTAACTTAATCAGGAATTAGCAGAAAAGGCAGAACTCGAGAAACAATTACTCGAATTAAAGTTAAAACAACAGAAGAAAGAGTCAGAAGAAGACTCGAAATGGTTGGCAAACGAAGAAAAGCAATTATTGGCTTCAGTCAAACGAATATCTCTTTACGATTCCGAACAAAATAATAATGAGTTGAGGCCGCGTTCGCCCATCAATCCAGTGGTCGAATACAGTATGACTTGTTTTTCACTATAATTTTCTTTTAACACTTCACTGACTTTTTTTTATTAACTTTTTGTTTGTAATCTATTATTATATGAAAAGGTGTGCCATTAAATCATTCCAAAGCCATACATAATGGGACCAACACTTCCAGCACTTTAAGTACTCTAAGCAGTGTTTCCATCGGTTCGACCGCTTCCATGCCTTTAGAGTCGTCGCCGACCGCAGAGTTTGACAGAACCGATGATATGATATACCACTACACTATGAATGTGGTCACTTCTGTACGTTCTCTCTTACAAGGAGTTCAAGAGTCCAGAGTCGAACAATACCTCGATTTAGTCAAAGTATTTAATATATTTTTTTTCTAAACCAAAAAAAACATTAAAATCACAAAAATATTATTCTGGCGAACAATAGGCGGTCGGCATTCAATTGAGAGGTCTGTTAGCGAGTGTCGACTCTCTGTTTAGTTCACTTCCTGTTTGGTCGCATCGAGAAATTGAAATGACTCACAAAGTATTGAGTAAAGATATGGCCGGTTTGGTACAGGCCATGAAACTCGCACAACAATACAGTCGGACTACTGTTGAAAGTATGTCTTCACTTTTGATTTCAAGTATTGATAATTCATTAAATTTCAGGCGAATATCGAAAAGCAATGTTAGAATCAGCGCACGTTCTTGTGGTCAACTCTAAGAATTTGTTGGACACTATAGATCAGGTGAAGCTCAGAATTGTGAGCAGTCCTGAGTCTGTATCAGCCAATCGGTCATTACTAACAAAAGACATTAAAGACGAAACCGGATTAGAAAAGTCATTGAGTGTTGAAATAACTTAAATAACATTTCTTTAAAACTCATTTTTAAAACAATTTTTCCAAAAATTAGTCATTTTTTAATATTTCAAAATATTTGTCTGAAATAAATGTTAAATAATTTAATTAATTCTAATGTTTGTGTAAATTATGATTAAATACTAACTTTTAAAACAAATTAATTGTAAATATAATTATTAAATGATTTAATAAAAATTATTGCTATAATTTAAAAGTTTATTGTCTTTAATGGAATAATTGGATGAACGGCTCCTCCTCTGCCGAGGCTTACAGTTAGTTAACTATAAAAAAATCAGTTGAAAAGAAGACCAGTTTTGCTATTATTTACATCAGAAGAGTAGCGGAGAATCGCTTTTGGATTGCATTCAAAGCATTGACTCTTTGAAGGCATAACTCATTGAATGAATGTATTCACAGCTCTTATCTCATATCAGCTGACATTTACTACAATTCAATATAAAATTGTTTACAAATCTTTTGTTTAATTAATTTTTAAAATGAATTTATAATATTTTGTTTATTTAATACTATTTTAAGCCAAAGAATCGCCGATTATTTGAATACTGTTTTTATTCAATAGTTTATTAAATGATTTAATAAAATATTAAAATGTGTTTAAAACAATAATATTGATATCAATTGTTGAGAAAAATGTGTTTTATTTATTGTTTTTTAGATTAAAAGCTTATAATCAAATGATTGTATTATAATAGTATTATTAATTAGCGTTAAATGAGTTTAAAAGAAGATCCCATCTCTTGATTTGAAGCATTATTTTCACTAAAATTTTGTTTCAAATAATGAGAACTTTTAAAAGAAAATTATTTCGGATTAAATATCTTTTATTTATTCCGATTTTATTGATTGCAATCATATCTTTCAATAAAATCAATTCACATCTCTCTAATTATATTCCGGTAAATATTATTATAATTAATATATTATTTTTAATTATATTTAATTGCATTTTATTTAATCATAATTTTGATTTTGTTATCAAAGTTTATATAAACTTTTACTTATAATTTGAGACTTTATTTTGATTTTAAATCACTTTTAGTATAACTAAGAATAAATGTTTTAAAAATGTGTTTAATTTATTACTTTTTTTTGATAAAAATGTTTTTAAATAACATTTGATTTGTTTAACCATTGAATCGATTAAATTGTTTTTTGTTTGATTTAGTTTTCAATATAAATACAAAACTAAAAATCTGTAAAAGACATGGATTTAAAGAATTCATTAAATTTTATTATTTTTATATTTTTAGACAAAAATGAATTAATGTTTGTCTGAAGTTCTCTACAAATGACTGCTTAAGCGATAAATTCAAACGAATTCATATCTAATTAATGCAAATATTAGACATTTCTGTCAATTGTTTGTCAATCACTTGTTTTGCGACAAACAATTATCATTTTAAGCATATTTCAGAGTAATTTCTCAAAATAATGTCATCTCTGATATGGTTAACAACATTTAAGGCTTAAATTACCAAAAACTTGAACTTCAAAAATAAATAATATTTTTTTGATAAAATAATTGGTTTGCAGTGAAAAGTTGGTTAAAAGTTTCTCATAAATGGTTCCAAACAATTGCTTCGCATTCAAAGAATATTAAAATTTGTATATAATTTAGCGCTTCTCTACCTTTTCATACCTTTACTTCTCTTTCGGTTTAATGAACTTAAAATTTTTTTTATAGGAATTGTATTATATTTTTAGTTATGGGTTTACAGTCAATGTTATGAAAATACAGTTATGAAAACTTGTTTTTCACTTTAATTATTGCATTTAAATTCAGTTCAGGTTTTTATGAAATCTTCTTTTGTTGGCTCTTCAGTCGATTTAGTATTCAAAACATTCATTAAAATTGGATTTTTTTTAATTTCCAGGAAAATAAGGCGCTCAGACTTAAGGATGATTTTGCGGTTCCACCGATCGGAGTGTCGGCCACTCAAAACTTTTTAGACGACAGCGAAGACAAAGTTTTGTGGAAATACTTCAATGAAAAGAAATACATTTGGAAGGCAACTCTTTCTCCTTTTAGTGATGTTTACGCTAGAAATAAGTTCAATCAGGCAGCCAGTGATAGGTTGGCCAGTAATAGAGACATACCCGACACCCGAAACTATTTATGTTCTTCCAAACGATATAAAAAAGAATATTTATTTGCAACGAGTGTTATAATAACGTATCACAATGAGGCCCGATCTACACTTCTCAGGACTATTGTCTCCGTTCTTAATAGAAGTCCTGAATATTTGATTCGTGAAATCATTTTAGTCGATGACTTTAGTGATGATCCGTCCGATGGCGAAGAACTCTCTAAAATACAAAAGGTTCGAATCATTAGAAATGATAAAAGAGAGGGTTTAGTCAGATCTCGTGTAAAGGGCGCGGACGCAGCCGTCGGCCCTATTCTCACATTTTTAGACAGTCATTGTGAGTGTAATACTGAGTGGTTGGAACCTCTCCTCGAAAGAGTGGGTCAGGTATTATATTTAAATTAACGTCAAAATTGTTATTTCATTATAAATCAATTAAAGGATCCGATGAAAATTGTCTCTCCAGTGATTGATGTAATAAATATGGATAGTTTCAGATATATCGCTGCCTCTTCAGATCTTAGGGGTGGCTTTGACTGGAATTTAGTCTTCAAATGGGAATTCCTTCCCTCTGCAGAAAGAAAAAGACGTTATGACGATCCCATCGCTCCGATTAAGTTTGTTTTGATTTTATTGGCAAAAGTTTTATTGTTTTTATTGTAACAGAACACCAATGATTGCGGGCGGACTCTTCACAGTTAATAAAACAACATTTGAAATGTTAGGCAAATATGATATGCAAATGGATATATGGGTTCGCCCACAAAACTATTTTTTTAATTTTTAATTTAAATCTTAAATTTATCGAAAGGGCGGCGAAAATCTTGAAATATCTTTTCGGGTTTGGCTCTGCGGTGGAGAACTCGAAATTATTCCGTGCAGTCGAGTCGGACATGTCTTCAGAAAACAGTAAATATTTTGAGTAAATTTATTTATAAAATTTGTTAATTAATTGTAATGATAGACATCCATATGTATTTCCCGGCGGAAGTGGAAATGTTTTCGCTCGCAATACGAGGTTTTATTAAATCTATTATAAAAATTTACAAATTATTTGAATCGACAGAAGAGCGGCTGAAGTTTGGATGAATGACTATAAGAAGTATTACTACGACTCATATCCGGCCGCAAAATATATTTCTTTTGGGGATATTTCTGAAAGAATTGCTCTCAAAGAACGTCTTCACTGCAAACCTTTCAAATGGTTTTTAGATAAGGTTTATCCCGAACTCATTGTTCCCAAAGAAACGGTTCAGAGCGGAGTCTTTTCTCAAAATGAATTTTGTTTGGATACTTTGGGTCGGGGTTTAGGCGCACGAATAGGTCTTTACAGATGTCATGGAAAGGGAGCTAATCAGGAGTGGGTGTTCACCAAAGAAGGATTAATTCGACACAAAAACCTTTGTATTGCAATCGTGGATCGAAGACCTCATCGCGCCGTTCATTTGCAAGAGTGCACTACAACTGATTCTCAGGTCTTTATTAGACTTATAAGTTAAGACTAAATTGTATTTAATTAACGACACTTTTATTTAATTTTTAATTAGAAATGGAGTCAAACATTTGGTAAACATATTCAACAAATCAGTTTAAATCTGTGTTTGGATTCCAAGTATTGGTCTTCGATTGGTTTAACGGTAGAGAATTGCGATTCTAATTCAAAGACACAAATGTGGGACTACTCTCTCACTTAACAACATTTAGTCACAAATTAAGAGAACATCCATTCATCAAATAATTTATATTTCAGTCATTTTTTTATTTATTAAATGATTTATAGAAAGTTTTATTGAAATTTTGAATTTTGTTGTTAACTTCAAATTTATTATCGATTTTTAAAATAATTTAAGTTATAATAAATAAAACCAAATAATTTCCTTTAAGTGCCTTCAAATGAAGCACAAAAAACCATTAAAACCAATGAAATTAAATATAATAACTTTAACTCAAATAATACAAAAGTTTAAACTTTTTCATTTGATTCAATTCGAGTCTTATCTCTAAGGGATGGAAAGAAAATATAATTTCAGAGATGTCTAAACATAACAAAAGTAAGACAACAAGTTTTAATCAATAAGTTTTGTTAAGTCTTAGTGGTCTCAGTCTTGTGGTTAGACTCTAGTGGTTAGAGTGGTCAGAGGTTAAAAGCTTTGCCCTTTAAGCCCCTTTAGGCCCTGGTTCGATTCTTGAATTCAAAAATCAAGAATGAATCTTGCCACTATTAAAAAGTGTATTTAATTGACAAAAGTATACTTATTTTTTAAATAAAAGAAAAAAATAGTTATTTTATTATAATTATAGTATCGAATGATAGTGTTGTAGCGCTAGGATTCGAACCAACGATTTAAACATTCATTTTTCTAACAATTAAACCATTAAACTATTGTAGTTATGTTTTGTAACTTTTGGTTAAAACTTATAATCTTTAGTGGATTTATGTTTAGAGTCTAAACTTTAGACACATCTCTGAATTTATTTTTTCATTCCATCCCTTAGAGATAAGACCTTTAGATAAGACTTAATTATTGTTTGTCATCACTCCATCACTCAAAAACTTTGAGTAATGTTTTGAGTTTTGTTTTCAAACTTTTAAATTAGTTTTAGATTAAAATTTGATGAAAAATACAAAAATTTATTTAAATATTTTATAACAAAAAATGATTCTTTCATTCATTTAAAACTATTGAATACATTTTTATAAAGTGATTTAATTCAAGTGATACTCAAAAATATTGATATACAAAACAAATAGTCACGTGATTTACAGTTTGTTATTATCACTGAAAAAACAGTGCACTCTCCGTATATGAATGAGCAAATGCATGGTCTACTCAGACTCTACTGTATTTTAAAACAAATGTTTAAAATAATTATTAATTATTATTCGATTTTTAAAAATTTATATTACATTTGATTTGAATGTCTTTGAAAAATGTGTTTAAATCAAAATCAGTGATAAGAAGTATATCTTCACTAAATTATAAAAATATGTCAAAAAGTGGTCGAAAGCCTCAAAATTACGATAATTTTCTTGTTTTGGATTTCGAGGCGACCTGTGATCGACCCAAACAATTGGATCCGATGGAAATCATTGAGTTTCCGGTCATTCAATTAAATTCAAACAATTTTCAAACTGAAGACATATTTCATAGATATGTAAAACCAAAGTATTTCCCAAATTTAACCAATTTTTGCACTCAATTGACGGGAATTATCGATGAAATGGTAGACAACGAACAGCACTTCGATATAGTCTTAAATGATTTCAACAAATGGTTGAATACAAACGGACTCTTAAGCGATGACTTCCAGAGATGTGTCAAACGGTTTACTTTTGTGACGTGCGGTGAATGGGATCTACAGTTAATGTTTCCAAATCAGTGCCAACTCTTGAATCTGAGAATTCCGCGACATTTTAGGCAATGGATTAATATTAAGAAATCGTTTGCAAATCATTTCAATTGTTGGCCAAAAAGTCTTAGTTTTATGTTAGAACATCTCAATATTGAACCCATCGGTAGACTTCATTCAGGAATTGATGACTGCCATAACATTGTCCTCATTATGAAAGCAATGGCTGACAGAGGAGTCATCTTTAAGAATACTAGTTCTGAGTGGTAGTCATGGAACTGATGCAAGTGATGGAACTGATAATAGTTATAGTTTTGCATTTGTTTTGCATTTGTTTTTTAAACTAAATTTTAAAACATTTTAAACGCGATATAAAAAAAGTGAATAAAAAATAATTTCATCAAAAAATAAATTATTAATAAAATGATTGAATTATTTAATTATAATTTAAGTAAATAACAATAATTTTCGTTTGGATTCAATAAATTATTTGTTTGTTTGAAAAGTACGGAACTGATCGAAGACAAAATCAGATATATTTTCGACAATAAGTTTACGTTTGAGACCAGAAAAACGAATAAATATTTCCAAAAACTCTAAAGTATTGAAGGCTTCGGCGGGTATTTCACTTAGTTTTGGATACGAACTAAAATCAAATTTATTTTAATTATAAGATATAATTAATGAGTCAAACCTTTGAGCAGTAAATTCTGTTTGTGCACAAACATATTGAGCACAATATGTGATAAACTGATCGCAAATATTTTCGTGAAATTGTCTCAAAAATGTAATGACACCCAAAACATAGGGTAAACCATCAGAAGAATCGCTTCCTTTTTTTAATGTCATTCCATTAATTGCTTTAATGTAAATGAATTTCGAGATTTGGCTGATATTTAAAATTAATAAAATCAGTTCTAAATATGGCGGCGCTCTTGAAGTTATGTAAATCTTAGAGAGTGGATCTGAAATACCCGTCCACTCGAGATAACTCGTTAGTTCAAAGAGCAGAGGAGTGTCTTCTTTAAGAAATGATGTATTGCTATGTTTTTCTAAATCAGTGATAATCGCACTAAAAAAAGACAAGAATTGAAATTTTGTTTATTTTTCAATAAATAAATACTCATTAAAAGTTTGCAGAGCATTAGCCAAATGTCTGGACTGGAATTTGCAGCTCGTGTTCAGTTCGTGAGCGATATTACAACGAATTATCTGCATTTGTCCGATACGTGCGATCGCATCAAAAACAACAGTCAATACTTTTGGTGCTTTTGTGAGGGCTGTCCCAAAAATCCGATTCAAATTAACCGCTTTTTTAGAAAAAAAAATCTTAAAATTTTTTATTGAAAAATATGTCGTTTTAAAGACCTGTAATTTTAGCGCCCATTGACTCCAAGTTCTCGTTGATATCGAGAAGTAATTGTTGCCAAACTTTATCTTTAGTAAAATGTCGGTCCAAATATGCGATAATGCTTTGCATTTCTGTGACGATCATAAAAGAGATGAGTCGGTCTAAACCATTGATTCCTGCCGTTCCAATACTTTTCTGTAAACATTTAAATAAATGAACGCAAGAATAAAAACTAATGAGAGATACCATTAGTAAAGGGAATAGTTTAGAATCGACTACATCTGAATGTGTTTTGTTGTCATACCAAGTACTCATTGGGTGCACATATATTGTGGTTCTAATGAATCAATTATTAGAAAATAATTATTAATTACTAATTAATGGCAATACTTTGGATCTGTTATTCGTAAGATTTCTCGGGCGAGTCTTCCAATGAAATTAACGGAATAGGGATCTAAAGGAATGAATTTCGGAATTGGAATTGATTTTGACTGATAGACGCTTTGCCAGTCCAACACTTTTTGACGCATAAAAGCGTTACACTCCTGTTCTATATTATAGTTGACAATACGACTGACCTCCTGCTGCCACATCTTAAGACCATAAATACAGACATAATCCTGAATATATTCAAAAGAACGTCTAAATCCGTCCATAACTTGAGCTAAAGCTTTGAGTTTAGAAACTAATTCACTGCTCTTAGCCTTGGAATTAAAGACCAGTCCCTTATGGAGTGCAGTTGCCGTTTGTATCACTAATTCTCTTCTAATTCCGTCTTCGAGAAGTCGTTTTGGATCGATTTGAATGATTCCGACTAAAGTTGTCTTCATTGCGAGAATGCCTTCTGTGAAGACAGATATAGAATGTGTGAGTTTTGCCACTTCGTGTCTTTCTTCAAGTTGGGAATAAGCCTTTAACTGGTCTTTCATCAGACGAGTCGGCAATTCTTTTATATGATTTGTTTGTAATTCTATTATTCTCGACATAAGACTAAACATTGTTTCAGGAATTATATGAAGAACTTTTCGGACATAAGAGACTAATTCTGATGAATAATATTGAGAAACGGACACTAAATCAGGACTTTGTGCCTGATTTATGCGAAGGAGAGGCATATCTAGAGCTGAGGCCAACTTTAGAAAAGTGGCTCTTAATTTGATGACTAGAGTGGGATCTCTTTTAATGCCGGACTGCATATATCGAGTAAAACATGAGTCGATTATTCTCCAGGCATACGACAGATCCCCCACTATTTGAAGAGTTATGAGAACTTCCTCTTTAATACTTTGTGTTTTGATCATACAGTGTAACATCTTTTGAGTTTCATTCAAGAATTGTTTCACCTGAAGATTACTCTCCAATTGATGAAATTCTTGTACCTCTTCGAGAGCCTGAATCAATTGAATTGTCTTTTTATTTGTGGCATTTGGTTCGTCAAATACTAAACCGTCGATTTGTTTTGACATTTGTGTCAACCATTGCTCTAAATTAACATTTTTTTCGATTCGAGTCAATGGTTTATTACCGGAGAAGACTTCTGCCAATTCTGAAATGCGTTCAAAACTTTCTTTTTTACAAAAATTCCATTTTTCCTGTTTATCGACTAAAAGCTGTTTATACATATCTTTGATTTTAAGCTCAAATTCAGCCGTATTTAGAAGTAATTGAAAGAGTATTAACGGATCGTATTTACTCTCAATTATGACTAAATCTCTTATTTGTTTGCATTTCTTCGATACAATAGAATTGGATTCATTAATGTTATGTTGAGAAGTGTGAACCATTAGCCACCGAAGACTCACATTACTATCGCGGACGACATTCATAAGTTTTGTCACGTTATCCAAAACTTTTTCTTCAGTGAGCGCTCCCTCTTTAAGCAAATGTTGTAATTGTGGTAAAAGTGCCATAACTTTTGTTTGATGTTTATTTGAATAGTTTTTAATATTCTTGGAATCAATAGTGTTATTCAGTGCCATTTTGGCGGCTCTATAGGGTTCCCATTCTTCGACTAAATTGACAATAAATCCCATATAAACACTTATAACCCAATTGTCGGCGAAAAACTTATCGACGATTTCTCTCATCGCCGCCGACTCATTGTTTAATATATCGGCACTAAAATAAAGACCGATATAAAGAAGAACTGCCTGAGTGGCCAGGGCTACACTTCTGTGTTCTGGTTGTGGATAAGCACTGCTTTGGTTATAGATATCGTCTGATCGTAAGCGTCCGATC
>JAQFZM010000365.1:0-36002 GCA_034695785.1 Galumna obvia
AGCGAGAGAGAGAGAGAGAGAGAGAGAGAGAGAGAGAGAGAGAGAGAGAGAGACGTATTGTGAATGAAATATATTCTTAATTAATAATTAAATAATTAAAATACAAATTGTTTTTAATTAGAAATCATTTATTATTAATAATTTTCTTTACAATTAATGGTGTAATTAATGATATGAATAATAAGTTAGTTATCGATTGTTATTTAAATAAAAAAATAGAATTTCATTAATTAATAGTATATTTTTTGTTGCAATAAATTTATGTAAAATTAATTTATTTACAAATATTGGGACGAAAAGGTAATTATGAAAAAATATTCTTACTTTAAATATGTTTCAATTTATCAGTTGATAAATAACTGACTCATTTATTAAATACCTGTGCATTCAAAGCGCTAATTGTATTAATTAATTATTGCCTTAAAAAGTATTTCTGCGGAATAAAACTATTTTACAAAAAAAAATTTAATCATTTATTTCATTTAGTCATTCATTTCCTGAAGACTTTTACGCAAATATTTAACTTCAGATAAGAAATCAAATTAAAATGTAATGTTTGTGTGAAGACAAGTCTCAAAATCAAGAGTTTATACAAAAAACTAAATGGATTTCCAGTAATTCATACAAAAATCTTTGAGCAATAATTTGATTATCACTGGACCACAAACCTCTCAAATCCATACATTATTCTTATTAATCTTGATGCAAATCTATCTTTCATTTGCACCTAGGTAAAGTGATTGTTAAGCCGAGACAAGTGTTGATAACTTAGTGGTGCAAAAGTAAGTCGTTTTCTTAAATTAAAAATTTAGTTCTTTTCCAATAAATCACATTTTCTTCGCCTTCTTTGGTGTCAATGAAGCGGAGGTCAGACAACGAGACAGGAGTTGTGTTGTGCGCTGTTTATATTCTTCTGATACCAGAACTGGTGGTCTTTCAAATGGCTTTTAATTAATAGTATATGAATATTGATGTCAGACTCGTTCTCCACGTCTACGTATTGGTCATCTTATTGTAGACTCAGATCAATGGCGGCCATCAAAGGCCTCATTACCCGACATATAAGAGATCGACCGATCGGGTGATCTCTTTCTCTCGTCGTCGTCCTCTTCTTCGCTGTCGATATCACTTTCAGCACCGGTTATGTCGATGTTCTTAAGCTTATCATTTGGAGCACCGGTTGTCTCATATTCTTCTAATTTCTGGCGCTTATGTTTAGTGCGTCGATTCTGAAACCAAACTTTGATCTGAGTTTCACTCAATCCCAGACCAGAAGCCAATTGTTTGCGTTCAGAGCCGACAACGTATTGATTCTTTTCAAAGACCTCTTCCAGTTTTAACAACTGTCCCGGACTGAAGGCCGTCCGGATTCGCTTTGGTTTACGAAACGGTGGTAATGGGTATGAGGAAAGTCCGCCATCGAATGGCATACCTGTGCCATAATATATATTAATTTAAAGCTCTCAATAATGTTTCTAGCACATTTCAAGCAAATAGTGATAAATATGTTCATTAATCCGAAAATGAATCTAGGAAAGTGACTCTATCCTAGATTAAACACTCATCCATTGATAATAGAAGAGTTATGGCGGAAGAAATAACTGATGAGTAATCTTATACTACTCTTCAGTTTCATTCATAAATATAGTGAAGATATTATCAAAAATTTAAAGATTTTTTCTAACGCTTTAAATATTAATATTTCCGTATATAAGATATGCTCATCATTTCTATCTAAGATCAAGATTCTGCATGCTTAATCAAAATGTTAACCTAGGGGGAATTCAAGCAAAACTTCATAAATGATCTAAAAATTTATTTCTCTCAAATATTTTGCATTTTTTGAATATGTTTTGCAAATATTAAGAGATTTTTCCCAAAAAACTTATATTTTATTTATATTTAATTTATTTAATGACTTAAAAGTTATTTTATATGAATTTTTAATGACTTAATAATTGTTTTTATACTGAAATAACTTAATTACCATTAAATCTGTTGGCGTAAGGGTTTGCTCTTAGAAGCCATGGATAGAGAGCCACCGATTGGTGATAGGACTGAGTCATGGGTGACATATGATTAGCCATCATCAACGGGTGTGGTATCTGCCCATTCTGTGCCATACTGTGTTGAGCAGCATGTGCTTGCTGAGCTAATAATGGATTTATTCTTCCTTCTAAATAAGACATGGATGCGGTGGAGCCGTTGCTCATGGATATGGGCGATGGAATGCTCAGCGGTGACACATTTGTTCCGTTTTGATGGGATGGCGATAACTGTTGGCTCAGATGTGACGAACGTTCACTTAATCGGTGGCTAATCGGTGGTGATATTGAACGGACACAATTGACAGGTGAGTACCTGGACTTGTGTTGAGTAGGATAACATGGACTTAATCTACCGAAGTCTTTGTGTGAGTCTGTTATGGAACTACTCTTTCGTCCGACAATAGCGTCAATACTGAAGGCTAGCTTTGGTTTGGATGACATACTCGACGATAAACTTTCAGATGTATTGCTGGCCGTCATGTGGCCAATGGCTGGCAATGAGATATGCGGTGCCAAAGGCATCATAGCCTCTAATTAAAGGCTTTATCTTCTAAACCGTTTTCGACAAAACTATTAACTTATTTAAAGTCAAACTAACATTTGATACGAAACTCAACCGAAAAGACTTTATATTAAATAACTTTTTTTTATGAAATTTAATGATTTCTTAAAATATCTTAAAATGTGAGCACTTTTTAGTGTATATTATCTAATGGAGAGCCAAAAAAGTTGTGAGTCTTTCACTTAAGTAAAGAAGTAATCAAAACACAAAAGTTATGTAACTTAAGAGTGAAAACACTTTTTTTCGTTATAAAAAACAAACACAAAGTTTGAGATTTAAAAAAAACTTAACGAAAAACTTATATTAATTTGTAATCAGTTTTGATGTCCACTCATATCAACTCTTAATTAAAAATCCTTTTCATAATAAAGAGTCACTTATTTCAAGCGTATGGTTTCGGGCGGACGTGCACTGGCTGTGAGACAGTTCACTTTATTCTAATAATGGAGATATTAGTAACTGAGCACTGGCACACTCACAGAGATCTGTTCTCTTCGACAGCAACTCACTCATTGAAAGGCATTAGTTTTGAGAGCACAGAATAATTTCCAGTAGAAAAGGGCGTTCAATATAAAACTCTAGTGACGAGTGTTTGTACCGAATCGGCGATTGGCTGAACCCACTCTACACTGGGAGTTGTTTTTCATCACCAAAAAAACAGTCTTAAAGAAACAGATAAATGGTATATTTGATACCTGTGCAGATAAATTGTTCTTCAATGAATAAATATTAATTTAAGCAAGAACATTTTGAATATTTTTTACCATTTTTTTGTATCATGGATATTTTGTCTCAAGAATTGTTTATAGACAAATGTTTAAGTTGATTTTTTAATCATGGTACTTTTTGTTTTAGGAGTTCGTTTGTAAGTTTTCCATAAAATTATATCCCATTTATTGGGAAAAACTTTTTTATTCAACTTATTTTTGCAGAAAAAGTGTCCCGTCTTTTGCTGAAAAGACCATTACTTATCCAAATACAGGTCTGTATTTATATTAAAAATAGTTTCAAACATATTATTTTTGTATATTTATGAAACTCATTTAGTTGATGAGCACATCCTTAGCCTCCGGTTTTGTAATAAAAAGAACAATAAGGAGTCAACTCTTTCCTCTCCGTTTCTATAATTGCTATTAATTTAGTCTTTTTATTACACAAATTATTTTAATTGAATTTTTTTCTCTAAATTTTTATAAAAAGTTGACATAAATAATGAAAGAGAGAGAGAGAGAGAGAGAGAGAGAGAGAGAGAGAGAGAGAGAGAGAGAGAGAATAAAGCCTCTCAGATATCAGAGATAAATAAGGTAGATAAGTGGAATAAGTTTGAGCTAAGTCATTTTATGAGTTGAGTAGAATAATTAAGGTAATTCTTCATATGAGCTGTCATTTTATTGTCACATTAATGTCACCTCATTTTTTTCTAAGCCCTTGTCTTTGAGAAGAAAATTTTATACAATTGGAAACGGCCTAAACCTAAGCCTTAAACTAACCAAACATTAAGTAAATCATAGCTATAATTGAGAAGTAATTCCAGTATTCCTAACAAATAATGTTTTTGACTCAACAAAAGAGAAGAATTGTCTCAAAAAAATTATTTTACTTCCAATGGTTTAGTTGTGCCTCAATTGTGAGTCAAATATATAATAATACAGTAATTATGTGTTTATTTAAAATGATTTTATTGTATTTCTCTCTACTTTTGCCACAAATTATTTAGAGTTTAATATAAAATAAGAGGCAATCAATGAATAGAAGTCATTATTTGTCCCTAAATTTCATTTGTCTCTAATGTCATAACAATTATATAATACTAATTAAAGAGTGAATAAAACTACACTGATATTTAATGACAAATATCTATTTAGTTTTAATTAAATTTTGAGATAAAATTACAATTAATTTCTAATTTTATTTTTCTTTGTTTTTCAATAAAATAAAAGTAAAGGTTTTTACGTTAATTGGATTACTTTATAACTAATTTGTGGCTAATTTTTATTGAATTACTGATAAACTATGAAAGGTAATATATAAAATTTATAAATAATCTTGGTAACTAATGTTGTACACTTGTATTTGAGTTTTAAATTACTGGAAAATTGACTCTAAATTAGACTTTGTCCAAGTTTTACATCTTTATGGCTCATAGGTTTGACTTTCGTTGAGCTCAGCTCTTAAATCGTAGCACAGAATCTATTGTTTCGATTAGAATAAAAAGTATTTCTTTTCAAATATATATTTATTTATGTTTTAAGAGTAAAACCGAACTTAAAGTGAAGTTTAATAATAGTTTTCATAACATTTTAAGAGACAAAAGAGAAAACTGTTGTTTAAGTGTTTGAAAAGAAATAATAGTTTTGCAACAAATGACAACTTTGGTAGCTATTAGTCCGTTAAACATCGCTCAGACACACGGCCTCTCACTGTACATAACTTTTCTTCTGATGTTTGTGTTCTTCTCATCTATTCTTGCAATGAGTTGACTCGTCAGCACTTGTCCTAAACTATTGGCTAATGATTTCTATGAAGAACTGTTTCCTTGACATTGGCTTTCAATGTAAGACAAAACACAAAAAAGGTTTAGCTCTACAGTAATAGCTCTCAAGAGTTCAGGTTATTGTTAAGAAAAACCCAAATCTTGTTCAACACATTGAAAGGAATGAGTAATAAATAAAAGTGTTTTTCCTCTGAGGGCTAAACACTATTGAGAGAAAAAAAGCCAAAACCAAAGCCTAAGAAGTTTTGATTAGTCTTTGACTGAAAACTATTCGTTTTAATCACTAATGGAATGAAATTTAGGGAAAAACAACACAAAAATTATTAGTTTTGAAACAAAATTGAAAGACAGTTATCCTTAAGAATACAATTATCGCATCGATTAATAATAGCTATTTTACAGACATAACTAAACCATTGGAAGGCTTTCCTCCCATATTCTGTTGATTGCATTCCAACTCTGGTTTTGTACTATTCATTGGATATTCTGTACAGTAAGTCATAGGCGGCACAAATTAACGTTTAATTACTGCCAAACCCAACATTTAGGATAGGTTTCACTTAATATGTTTTCTTAGACTTCATATCCGATTATATGCTTTAGTTTTCTTTTCTCTGCTTTACTTTCCTTAACTCAAAACTATTTACTTTTTAAAGAAATTCTAGTTTTCAAACCAAATATCAATAACCATATGATTGAAAAAAGCACTTAATTATAAGATCTGATAAATGGAGTCAAGAAAACTATATTTGGATTATTTATTAATAGCGATAACCAACAGATTTCTCATTTAATATCATATATCTGTCATAAAAATTGGAGTATTTTATTACAGAGGCCTCAGATATGAGTATATCTTTCATAATATTAAATAATTTATGGTTTCATTAGGAAATCATTTTCTGATTATTTGTTCGGCTAATTATTAGCTCATATTTAGCTCATATAAAAGGCAAACACTTTTCACTATTAACTTGTTTTTTGACATTCAATATATAACACAAATTATATACTTTTGTTTGAAATATTTGACGGCCAAAGAGTATCGCCTTTTTAAGAGAGAAAATGTAATTTCTTTTCTCTCCTCTCCTCTCAAGGTTTAACATGATCACTTTTCTTATTAATAAGCCATGATCTCTTATCGTTAATATGAGCCTGGTTAGTCTAATTTAAATCTTAATCTAAAACATATATCATATTTAATGTTATTTATAGGAGTTTTGCTGTAATTTTAATTATTGGCAAACATTTAATAAATGCTTATCTAAAATAAAGTATAAGTATTAAATAGCTATGACCAAGGTCAATGAAATGATTAAATTTAAGGAATACCTGTCTCAGGTGATAAAACATGAAGAGTTATAGACCCTAAAAACAGAGGCCTCAATGAGATTGATATCGATTAGGTTTGGCCTCACATAAGACAGTTGGCCATCACTACTCCATATATATAAATAGGATTTTCCTGGAAAAGGGACTCCAGAGAAGGGACGCCCACTTCTCTGTTATTGTGCTGTCAAACCGATGATTAGAGTATCGGAACAATTCATTAAATTAATCTCAAACTTAGTATTCATTTACTTAATTCTCAAATCAAAAGGAAAAGAGCTTTGGCTCAAAACGTAGGCTTCAAAGACTCAAACACTTCAAACGTTTTGATAATTGTATTTCTCTTAAACGCCCGTAATTTCTCTTAAATAATTCAATCTAGTTTATATGTGAGCAGGGGTGGCCATCGCAATCCATTGATCCTTAGCTTTTTTTTATTGTGCTGTGCTTTAATTAGAATTTTGTTGATAACTCTTTTTTTCTTGGTCTTCTTTTAAAGGTATCAAACTTTTTAAATTATCTTGATTAATTTGCCTTTATTCCATGAATATCATAATTTAAAAAAACTTGATAATCGAGTAAACAACCCTGGTTAAATACTTATATAAATTATATTATGTGGGCTTTTGTTAGATATTAATAAAATTAAGAAAAAAGTTATAATTGGTTTAAAACGTTTTCAAACGTCTACTCTTTTTATGTATTGAATATAATAGTGTTTAAACGAAATACTAATTAAAGCTTTTATTAGAAAATGTTTGGCAGAGAATAGGTTTTTCTCAAACAATAATTACATTATTTTTCAAACTTTTAAATGAGTAATAAAAAAGTACTGAAAATAATTTAAAAGTCTATTAAGAAGTTTTTAATTTCAATAATGAATGTTTGGATGACTAGTGTTTGAGGAGAGCATTGTTTTTGTGATGAGTAGTGGCACAGAATATATTTTATCTCATTTAGTTTATGAGTCAGGCCCTCCAAAATGGAAGGAACCGCCAATTAATAATAGATTGAATATACCTTTTGTTTGGGCAGTGAATTAATTTCTGTATATATTTCTTGTTTTCATAATAATCTCAACCTGCACAATTTTTTTCGCAGATTGGTGAGCCTCATTTGCTACGTGAGCGCATCCATTACCTCCGGTTTGATAATAGAGGGACAAAAAAGAGTCAAACCATTGCTATGTCTCTCCCATTGCTATTAATTTAGTTTATGTTTTTAGAAATTATTTTAATTGAATTTTATTCCGAAAAATAGACATAAATATAGACATAAAGAGAGGAGAGAGAGAGAGAGAGAGAGAGAGAGAGAGAGAGAGAGAGAGAGAGAGAGATAAGTATAATAGATAACAAATATGGCATAAATTTGAGTCAACAAATTTTTAGATGAAATTGAAATCAACTATTTTTATGGCGATTCCCTTTTATATACAACACATAAGGAATAGGACTTTCAAATCGGGTCTAAAAGAGAGCGAAAGAAAAATATTTGACAAACAAATTAATTTTGGTTTTATTGCCTAAAATATGTGCTCTTAAGAGAAGGTTCTCTCGGAATAACTTTTATTAATGTCTCCGAAGAAAAAACATATTTTCCTTTTGAAGTCCACCGAAGAGTAGACTATAATATAATAAGAAAAATGTTTTCATTATTTGTGTCTCGTATTGGGTATCAAATATTAATTAATGGTTTATAAATACTCCGATTCTTAATTAAATGGTTAACTAAATTGACATATATATGGCTTAACTAATAATGCATATGTGAAAGGTGATATTTAATCATCTATGCATTTTGTAGCATGCAAGAATAAAGAGAAATAAAAGTTCTTAATTACAAAATTGTGTTTCGCTGTATTTGACGTGAGTTTTAAATATTAGTTAATATATATTTATATATGTATTTAAGGCTAGAGTTTATACCTTTCTTAATTTGAATGATTGAGCATGCTTATATTGAAAATCAAGTAGAAATCAAGTGAACATCCCTTCAATCTGTTATCAATTCTTTTCAGACTTGACATCATTAGAGTGTTTTAATTGGAGAGAAATTTCCTTGAACATTAATTTTTCTCGACATTTTTAGTTAGGAATGATCTAGGCAAATGAATTAATCTTTGAAAATTTGTTGACTTCGTTTCTTCAAAGATCAGATCAGTTTTTTAATTAACAGAGAAATTAAAATATTTTTACTTCAGTTGAGTTGAAAAAAGAAATATTTATTAAATTAAGTGATAAGAAGTGGAAGAAATATATTCACTTATTCTGTGCTCTAAGGTTTCAAACCAGAGCTGAAAGATTAATGAATTTTGTTGTATTACTCTCTCATTAACTCATGATTTGCCTCAAAAAACTTAAGAAAACCAAAGACTAATCAGTTGTGTAATTATCACTTAAATATCTTAGCCTTTAGTTAAGATTCAATTATAATTTATTAGAGATTTTTCAAAATATTTCAGTTCATTTACACCAAAAGCTGACAGTAATTCACTTTTAGAGCGAATAAATAAATTCGTCGAAATATCGGCCGATAATTAGTTTAAAATTAAAGACGAAAAAAATGTTTTAAAATGGAAAACATTTTCCTAAATATTAGATCCAATAAATTGATGGCTGAAAAAAGTGCCCGAAAAAAGTTCAAGGCTTTGAAGAAATGCGATCCTCACTATTGAGAGACTATTCGCTATAATAAGAGCTAATTATACACTTAATTATATATATTTTAGTGAATAAACTTTTTTTAAAAAAAATTTATTGAATTTTGTGAACCCAATACTGACTCATAATAAGTGTTAATTATTTCTGGCATTAAAAGTCTCTCTAAAAACTAATTCTAACAGTTATTGACTCCACACACAAAACACAGGCATATAATTAAACTCAATTGGCTTTTATTTAAATATTTCTTTGAGCCCAACCAGAACTTTGTGTAAATTATGTGCACAGAATAGCACAGAATAATGAAGAGAATAGCATACAATCTAATACACGTTTTAAGTGTAATAAAGTTTTCTTTTTTGTGTATTTTTTTGCAAGATACAAAGCAGTCTAGAGTTTCTAATATTATCATGGGATTTTAAATTAAATGATATAATAATTTATTTATAATTTTAATTAGTGTACGCTTGGTTAAACTAAGTTCATTTTCTACGCTAGCTTGCCAATTCAATATTGAGCATGGTTATTTTATGATGAGAAAATAGTAGATTCTTGTCTTTTTCTTTTTCATGAAACCACACGTTTTGTCGGCACTAAACAATTGAATAGTTTGCAGCAGAAAGAGGTTATCGCTATACTATTCACAGTATAGCGATAACCTTTTTCTGTTGCAAACTATTCAATTGTTGTTTAGTATAAATGGGTTCGAGTGTAACAATAATTTCTTAATTGATGTTAATTATGAGCGCAAATTATCCATCAATTTTTCTCAGCCATATATATAACTATAGCCGAGGATATGATTTAAATAATTATTTTCTCAAAACAATATATTCTAATCGATCAATTGAAATGAAAAAATCGTGTCGAGCAGAAAAACAGCACAACATAATTGTTTAAAGAATATTATATGAAATATGTTTTGTTTAATAGATATTAAGTGAATAATAAATTAAAGGCAAAGAAAATATTAAAACCGAAACAAAGAGAATAGAAATAATATATAATAAACTAATCTCTAGAATAAATTCTTCATTAGATTCAGTACTAATGGCTGTGCATTTTGCCTGTGCTGTGGACAGCACTACATAGTCATAGGATAGGATATTATTCAAATTAGTGGTAATAGTGATGGATCGACAGTTAAGTGTCTGTTTTCATGCTATCGTTAAAACTAATAAACTATTTTATGTTAAGTTAAGTTTCTTTTTTCTTCAGTAGAATGTGCTGGCTCTTTTTTTTATTAATACCAAGGATACAGACGTACTGTTGAATGCAGGTATGATTTCCTCTAATAAATACCTATAAATACAGTGTTTTATAAATCCGTATAACAATTGCCTTAAGAAATATATAATTTGAAAAAACATATAATTTCTATTCAAATATGAGCTCAATATTGAGTTATGTTTTTTATATTCACTTCAGAGAAAACATTAAATGAATTATAATTTTTATTAACTAATAATTTGGTTTAGATTTGTGTTGAGATCATAGAAGTTGTTTTGCTGTCAAAAACCAAAGCTTTGAATTAATTTTGATTTTAAGTAATTTTTTTCTTTACTATAAAATCATTTATAAAAATTGATTCAAATATTTTAATGCATTAAATGCTCCTAATATACAGTTCAGGGCCTAAAATACATGATATCTATACTATAATTAATCAAATATTTTATTCAAATGTAATGTTTTTCTAACTTCTGATTGATTTAACCTTTAAAGTCATGTTATTAATTGACAGATTCACAGACAAACAAATACCTTAAATATCCTTCAAAACGAGGAATTAATGGCTTTTAGAGTCAAATATATGTTTTTAAAATCATTTAATATAATAATAGAAATATATTTAAATAACAATTTCTTAGTAAAACATTTTATCTCAAACGTTAAACTTATTGTCAAAGATTTCAATCAAATATTTAGTAGAAATTACTGACAAAAAGATAAATTACAGACAATTATATAAATCTTTGCAATTATTTTACGGCACAAATCAGATGTATTTAACCAATTGATTGACTGAAACACATGAATGAACTAATGTTTTGCCATTTTTGGTCTCTAAGAGAGACTTTTCTTTTAAAATAAAACTTGTATTTCGAGAAAATACACCCAAACTCACCAACACTTGAGCTTTCAAAATGAAAAATTAGTACCACTTTATTATATCATAATTGAGTTCATTTTCTATCGTTTAGTAGAGAAATATGTATTTCTCTTTAGTTTTCTCTTCAAAAGAAATTCATTTCCATTGAAATGAACCACTTTTTTGATAGACTTATGAATAATACATTAATTTAAACGTTTTTTCTCTCTTTTAAAACTAATTAATGTCTGATTAGAAATTGAGTAAAGACTAGAACCGGAGTTTCTTTTGTCTCTAATATTATTTAATCTATAGTTTAATAGTAAATAGACTTTTATTTTCTAATTTGTTTACATTAAAACCCATTTTAGGGACTTTTTGTTAACATTTTAATGTCTGATATCAACAAATTATTTCCAAATTGAATGATATGCTATAATTGAATGCATTTATTGAATAAAAGCCTCATTTTCTCTATTATTTTATTAAAAATATTAGACTTAATAACAAACTGTTTGTCTGAATAACTAATGCATGAAATGATGTTAAAAATACTGTATTTATTTCATCAGTGAGTCAAATATAGAGATGTGCAAGTTCATTTAAATGTCAATTAAACATCATTAATAATAGATATTAAAATTCTTTTTCTTTATTTAATTAAGGTTTTTAAGTATACCAAGTTGATGCTAGTAGAGTAATCGTTGACCTAGTTACATTTTGAGAAAGTTTGCTGGGCAACACCCCCTGCATATGTCAGTAGTTTTAGTAGAAGTAGTCGACACATAACTTATTCAAACAACTAATAGTTATTTTTTGTAGTATTTTTTGTTCGCTAATAGTCTTTGAAATAAATAATTTGATTAATAATGAGAACAAATTCCTAATTATTTGCCGAATATATTGTGTTGTTTAGAGACAGTTAATCGTTAGCACAGAATATAAGCCATTAATTAATTTTTCCTTTTGATGTTTAATAGCTGTTCAGCTAATTAGGCAACAAATATGACCAACACTATTAGCATAATTGAGCTCAGGATCATTTTCAATATAATATTCAAAATATTTCTGAGTCTCAACTGCTGTGTCTCTTATGTATAGAAAAGTAGACAAAACCTAAAACATTGTTTTCTCTCTGATATTAAACTTTTATTTAATAAACTCTTAATTAATATTCTCTAATGTTTTGCATAAATAAGTTTTCAAAAGAACAGGAATTTATTTTAATTAAAAACAAAAACTAAACTCTAAGTAATGTTCAGCTCATAAAATGAAATTTAATATATTATTAGTTGAAAATTAAGGCAAACTATTATTAAAATTAATTACTAATAATTAATATAATTATCATTATCTTTACTATCAGTTATTGGGGAGAGAGGGAGAGAGGGAGAGAGAGAGAGAGAGAGAGAGAGAGAGAGAGAGAGAGAGAGAGAGAGACTATTGCCAGAAACTATTTGATTTGACTGATTTAATTTATATGATTTGCCAATCCTTGGCCATATACCTGTGCTAAAGTGAAATGGTGTGCAATCACGCAATGGTTTTAGTAAATTAAACATTTGTTTTAACACTAAATATTAATAATATTTGAATCAAAAGAAATTATAGATAAAAGTTTTGTTTACAAAAAAAATTTAAAAAAAAACAAATTAATTGAAATATTTATCAGTAATTTTTGGCTTAAAAATGACAAAAATGTTGATATTTAAGTGTCAAATAAATTATCTTTTCGTCAATGATATGATGTAATGACATGTCTCAGACACTGTTTACTAATTCTGTGCTAAACATTAGTCACTTGTTTTTAAAATTGAGTCTTTCCTTTAAAGAAATATATGTTTGACTTTAGATGAAAGGTTAAGATTATTAATAGTATTAAATATTTATTTAATCAATTTTTTTAGTTATCTTTCTCTTCAATACATATCAATTGAATCTTGGAATTATTCAAAAGCATCCATCAAATAGTCTCAATAGAAGACCTGTTGGTTTGCTTTTCATTTTATAAGACTTAAAATCTGATATTTTCTATGAAAAAACATTTCAAATAAATATATCGATAATAGAAAAAACAAAACAAAAAGTTATTTAATCAGAAAAAGAGTAAAAATTCAATAATTTTTTAACCAAAAAATCTCTTATTTTTCTTATATTTTGTCTGAATTTGTAAATTCAAATACGAAATCAATTTTCTAGAAAATTGTTTTTACTCTTTTTCTTTCTTATGAGACCAACATTTTTAATGGCATTCATTCAAAACATGACATCCGAGTAATCAATAGAGAGAAGCAAAAGAAATACTTGAATGAATTGGTTTTTTATTCTGTGCGCTCAGACATCTCAGACCAAAATATAGCCATCATTTGCTTATTGAAGTGAAGCGTTTGTATACATTCAGGACTATAAATAACGATAAAAATTGTTGAAAACATATCTCTATTGGAAAGCCTTCGCGACTGGAAATCGAAATAAAACTAAAAATTTCGCTCAAAAAACTGTCCTGAGCTCTACCTCTGGGCTTATCACTGATAAATATATTAGAGAAAGACAGGGATGTCGGCTCTCCTATCGTTTGGAGCGTATATTTAGAGCTCACAATTATTTATTATCTAATTTTCGAGTCAAAAGTTCTATTTTTCAATAGACTCACCTGGATACTTTTCTTAACTAATTATAGAAATATCTTATATTTTCTGAATTACTGTATATTCTGTGCAATAATTATATAAATGTTATTTAATTTGAGACGAATATAAGCAATGAATTTAAAATTGAATTTTCTTTCGTCAGGAAGTGATCTCTTCATTATGTAAGAGATGTGAAATAATCTAGTTTTAAAAAAGTGATTAAGGTTATTTTTGCTAGCTAATTAGCGTGAAATCATAGATTGTTAATCTTATTACAAGATTAAATGTTTAAGAAACTAAAAGAAGATTATATTTAATTAAAATCTGAGGTATTATTTCTTGTGTTTTAATCCAAGTTTTAGCTTAAAATCGGAGACAAAACAAAATAAGAGACAAACCGTTTGACAGACGTTTTCTTATGAGAAAAATGAGTTTTAATTATTCAGATTTAGATAAAGATTTATAGTATCGGAAACAAATTATTTAGTATCTATTTTACATTGCAAAATGTTCTTGATACTTATCTTAACTATATTCTGAGCTCAAAAAACTTATAGACAAGTTTTAAGTCTCTCTCTCTTCTGATATTTAATTTAAACTCAAATGAAATCATAAAAAAGTAAATTTTGATTTTCATTAACTAAAATAAAAAAAGTTGTACTGAACTCATGTTTTTTTCTATTTGTAGTTATTCTGTGCTCACTCTCTATGACTGAATGATATATAAATTGATTAATTGTCTGTTGAATCGAATTAAATGAGCCGTGAATTCGGTTTAAAAGATAATTAATTCCGATCTTAAAGTTTTATCATTTTTCAATTGGAATCTACTTTGACCCGGGAGTCCATTTGCATGTTTATATTTGTTGCTTAATCGTGGAATTAATGATTTCAAAACTTAATTGATTAAATAAACTTTTAGATTTGAATAAAGCATTGAATGAGAGTCTTAAAAATCTGATCTTGCCTTTTGAACAAAATTTGCTTACTTAATTAATATAAATTTTATATTAATCTAATAAAGAATTATACTTGATTATAAGCTTGGTAATTTAATTCAAATAATTTCTATAATAAAAATAAAGTCATAAATAAATTTAAATAAAAAATCTTTTTTATGTTTAGTTTTTCTTTGGAATCAATTATTGAAATTCAAGTTTGACAGCTGTAAAAGAGAAATTATGCCTAGTTTAGTTTTCAATTAAATAAAGAATGTGTACTTGTTGATAAGGTACCGGATACTCTTATGAATGAAGAAAAGTTATGAAACGAGAAATTTATTTGTTTTCTCTCGACTTCATTGAGAATTCGTTTTAACGATTTTTCGCTACAAAATTATAGAGCGATAGAAGAGAGAGAAGAGGAGAGAGAGGAGAGAGAGAGAGGGAGAGAGAGAGCCATACATTAAATCTTTTGGACATTTAAACTGACTTTAAATTTAGAAATTGTTTTGCATTTTCTAAGGCGAGGCAAACAGGTTCTCACCAGTGCCCGACTCAGGACAGGGTGAGAGAGAGAGAGAGAGAGAGAGAGAGAGAGAGAGAGAGAGAGAGAGTCAGTAAATTTCGGTAACGACTTAATAAATTACCAATTCAACTTTATTTCATTTCATAGCACATCCACTCAATCCTACTTTACTCGTTTGTGTTTGGCATCGATGGCACTCTTCAAATGCGAGACGTGACTGAGCCGGGTCTTAGTGGTTAGTAATTGGTGCCATCGATGCTGTTATTAGCATTTTAACGATCCATTCAAACAGAGTAAATACCAACCGATCTTTAGTTCACTTTTCTCTTGTATTAGAGGTTAGGGGTCTGTCACTCATTAAATGGATTAGTGTTCGGGAACTGAATTATTTACGAATTACTGAATCAAATGTCTCTAAATTAAAATGATCTGAAAAAAGCGAAAGACTTTATTATAATTAATATAATATTAGTTTAAATCGAAATATGAATAAATTAATTGTTTAGGAATTCATTAGGGATTTGCCTTCTCTTTCATATCCATAGCGACATAACACGATAACTATTATAATGAGCTAGTAATTTTCTACTCTCATGAATATTTAGTGGCAGTTATTCTGTGTTCTGATGAGAAACGAGTATTGAATAATTAGTTTATTTACAAATATATATTCGTTATGTATATAACAAAATACAAAGAAATCGTACATAAGTTTAGATAAGAGTAACAGTTGTTTGGAGTCGAATAACTTTAAAGACTGTGTGAGCACTGGTAGATGTGGTGGTCGCCAAACTAGACTTATTCCTAATTACTTGTATGACTTGACACCAACGCAGTGAACCATTTTGGAGGTGACTCTCTCTATGAGCGGCACTTATCCGTCAATCGGCCAAACCTTAACTTAAGAAATAGTTTTCTCTCCAAATGTTATTCCTCTTAAGAATTGATTTCTAGAAGTTTTTTCAGTTCAACAGAACATACTTTTTCTTAAAACTCACCACAAAATACAGTTCCCTTCACTAATGAACTGAACAAAATGAAGAAAAGAAGGGTTTTCTCATATTTATTATACTTAAATGACATTTGTGTTCAAATTGAATGAAAGCCACACTAATTATGTACTCTATTTGATAGACATTTAATTAATCGTTTGATCTTTAAATAAGTCGAGTAATTATCAAATTGAGATTCAAATTATCTTTGTTTTGTTTTTTCTCTCTTCTCTTCTCTTATTCTGTGCCCAAATGAGAGGCAAATAAGACAATAAATATTTAAGAAACTAAAATTTAATTTAAGGGTAAATTAGCTCTTCTTTTTCGAGTCCTGTATTTTATTTGATCCCAAAATTATAGACTATTAAAGAACTAAACAACAGATAATTTAAACGATTATATTATATACGAATAGAAATTTAATTAAAACTTTTTTTTTGAAGTCATTAAATGTTAGAAACATTTAAGAGTTATGAGTGCTATCAATGGCTTTATTGTGAGAAAGTTGTCTAAAGATTTGTATTATTAGGGAACTCACGAGTAATTTAGTTCCTGAGCTCAATGTTAGCCCTAAACACAATATCATTATGTGTTTAACACTTTTTAAAGCACTTAAATAATCGGTCGTTTAATTTGCAAATAATTAATCAAAATATCATATAAACAGCTTTTGGACAGTAGTCTAATGGCTTTCCATAAGAACTTTTTCCAAGAATATTGTGGGAAAACAATTTTGTTTAATGGGATGCAATTTGACCAAAAATAGCCAGGGTTAAACCCTTATAAATGGTTTGCTCCGCTTTTTCTTAAAAGAATTTAATTTTTATATTTTATTTAATAAATGACTTAAAGTTATGAAATATTTTATAAATTGTTTTGTTTTTTTAATACAATTTATATTTAATTAACTTTAAATTTGATTTGAAAATTTCAAAACACTTTCGACAGAAGTAATAAAATTGTAATAATTGTTGCAAGAGTTAAATACCAAGGAAATAAAGGGCTTATCATAAACTAAATACTTGAATAATTGATTGAATTCTCTTTTAATTCTTTTTGAGTTCAAACAAAATCAAACCTTTATTTTCAGTGAAAAACTAAAGATATGTTGAAATTTTTGAGACACTCTTTCAAAAGTTACTAACAATCGATATATTTCTGACAAATCGTTTTAAACTATCATTAATTAAATCAAAATTAATTGAATTATTTAACGAAATAAAAAATAATTCAAATATAATGAGAGAAAAAAACAATTTTTTTCTATAATTTATTTATGATTACAGTATTTATCGGTATTTTTGAGGAAAATTCTTCAAAAATAGTCACAAAAAGCTGTCTGTGTGTGAGTACTGTTTTTTTTGTGGTGGTGGTAGTGGTGGTTGTGCTACACAGCGTGTGTTGTTCAACAATTTAGCATTTTTTGGCATATGTTCTGTTCTGTTCTGTATTTTTGTTCATAAGGTTCAGAACAAAACCATTTACTATTGATTGTGAAGTGAGAGCACCTCCTCTTCATTGGACTGTTTCACTGATACACTTAAAATACTAAATACCAGAATAAGTATTAGCACAGAATAAGTGGAGGACTGCTTGGACTCTGTTGGAGGCCATATATCGCCGTCACTTTAAATTAATGTTCACTAAAACTCAAAGATTGTTAAGACTTTTTTGATAGAGTTTTGCATAAATTACTGACAAAAACAACTGAACAGTGAATACAAATGACTATTGTTTGCTTCAAATGATGTTTTGCTAGAATCTAATCGTAATTCAATTGTTTATTCCATATCTTGAGGTTTATTTTCCACAAATATATGAGTTTAAGAGAAAACGACTTTAGTTTTACTCAATTAAATCGTAAATAAGTTTTTTGTTTTTCTTTGTTTTTCTGTTAAACTCTTTTAAATTAAATCCATTTTATGTTTAATGAATATAAAGTTATCTAAAACTCATATCTGGTTCTCATTTGAATACTATTTCTCAAAGCATTTAATTTCAATCAAATGTCGTCTAAATTAGTTTTTTAATAAAAAAGTTTTATTAAGTTTTTAATTAATTAACTCTTTATTATGAATTTCGCCCAAAACTCTTCTCAATTGTCTCTTAGTTTTCAAATTTTTTTTAAACAAATAAACCAATTAATGAAATGAATTAACATTAAGTAAAAAAAAATTCAAAAACAAAACACTAATGCATTTTAAAAGTGCTGTCATTTGTTTAATTGATTCAGATTTACGTCAAATTGTATTAACAATAATAATAATGAAAATATAATACACATTAAGAGATAGAAAAGAGTTTAACATTAATTTAATTTTTTGTTGTTTTCCTTAACCAATAGAATAGATAATTATAAATAAAATAAATAATTAATTTTCATTTAAAACTGCTTTTAAGATATACTTGAATGAGAGGGACCTGTATCTCAATTGATGCACTTGCTAATTTAATGATTATGGAATACTTCGATTAATGATGTAGTCTTCAAATGGTTGGTCCGTTTTTCTTATGATATCTCTCTCTCCTCTCTTTTTGTGGCACTTCATTGAAAAATTGATACTCACATCAAAAGTTCAATTCAAATCGATAAGCGCCTTGGTTAATTTTGTTGTTTCAATTGCTAGATAAAATACTGAGATTAAGTCATCGAAATCACGAAACCATTAGTTTGTTTTGTAGTGAATTAGTCTCTGAAAGTCAACGGAAAGACTCAAAAATAAATAAATAAATATTTATGTCTCAAACATTAAATTTGTTGACTTATTCTCTATATTAAAGCCAACAATAATTCTATCGCTTAATAACAGTTAAACCGATTCTCTTTTGATTAAATAATAAAAATATAAGACTTTTATTTCAGGCATTAAATTGAATTTTTTTTGATAAAATAAAATGCAATAAAAATTCTTTTTCTAATCAAATGTACTTACTTAGAGTCCTGGAGCTTTTTTCCAACGGATCAAATAATAACTATTTATGTGACTTACAGTTTATGTCATCAGTTGTTGTTATCAGTAAAAGAAAATATTTGCCAAAATTTAAGAACCAATTAGTCCTAACATGTGGTCGAGGTTTGAGTGGAATTCCTTAAACCGATTTATAGCCAGAATTGAATGATCAGAATAAAAGGTTCCGAAGACATTAAAATATCTTATTTTTGCGCTCAATTTCTCTGTTCAATACTTATCCGACAATTTTTGGGCTCCGAATCAAATCGATTCTGTGCCGACACAAACACATAAATAATTGTATGATTTCTTTTTGTTTGGTTTTTAAGAAATTTGTTTCTTCATTGAGAGAACGCTTTCAGTGCATTAAATGAATGTTTCGTCTCTTTTCGGTGTATTTATGCGTAAAAATATTTATAGGTTTGAAAGGGAGGAGAAAACGGATACACATATTTGTAAAGATATTTGTCTCACTCACGAAGACAGGTATCCATTAATAATAGTATTGCATAGAATGAGTACAATTGTTTGCCGGAGAGCACAGAATAACACTTCGTATTTGTTAAGTTAGCTCAGAATAAACAAATTGCGATATTCTTATGTGTGCTTGGTAATATAGAGAGGGAGCAAAAAGAAACAGAAGGAAAGAGCATAACCATGCAACAAATAAAGAGCGAGAAAAAATATTAGTCTAGGAATTGGATTCAGTGTTACATTCGGTAAAAGTACTGTAAGTGAGTTAATAATACATTACTGTTAGAGTCTATTATTGTTATAACAAAAGTGACGCCAAAACACAATATGACATAAATAGTCATTTTTGAATGAAATGGCAATATTTGAATGTCGAGTTCATTTTCTAGACAATACATAGTATTCAATGTTTAGTTTTGAGGCGAATCTCTTTTTTGTGAAAAGACGTCTCAATCAGAGGCGATCGTATCACACGTTTAGGACTTATTCAGAGCTATTGAGAGCCCATTCAATGCAACACAAATAGATTGGATCGACTTTTGCACAAATATTGCTATTTGGGACTTAACCTTACTTTTGGGTATAACCTTTGCCAATAGGTTTGGGTAACTCTAACCCACGGAGTGAAAGAAAGGGACCATTAAAGTGAGACAAGAATTATCACTTCACAGTTGGCCTAAAGGTTTGGCTCACTTTTCTTTCTTAATGTTAGAAAAAAAAATCAATCATTTATTAAATATATTTATTTTTTAATTAAAATGTTTGAACTAAAAAAAATAGTTTTAATTTAAAATTATTGCAAAAAAAGGTATAACAAAAAAAACATTAAGAAATGATTTTTTATGGGAGGAAAGGATCGGATATACGACTAATGTTTAGGCGAACCGATGTGTTTGTAGACAAAGGCGAGGAGTATATCAACCTTTAGTTAACCGCCCGCTGTGGCTAACGATTCCTCAGTGGTATCGCTCGCAATGAGTGCCCGAAACTGTCTGTTAAGTTATAATAAGGTGTGTATCGAAGATATATTACTCGCCTGTTATACACAACTCCATAAGAGAGAGAGAAAAAGAGAGAGAATAGTCTTTCCCTAAACTAGACGTGCGATTCGATGTAGAGAAAAGCATTTTTCACTACCGATAATGAACTCACTATTGATAGACTCTCTACTCCACACATGGATGGACAGTACGGAAAGGTAGTCGTTTTAGATATGAGTCCCGATTTGTTAGCGTTTTCGGTAGCGCTTACTTTAAAAGGGAAAATACTATTCATATTTTTCTAATGAAAATCAGTTAAACTCATTATATATGTGTTTAACACTACTATAGAAGAGATTTTTGGTTTAATTTTTGACTCTTTTTTCTTCTCTTTTCTTCTTTCGGTTAAATATATTCAGTGAACATAAATCTTATTGAATGGAATATTAAAAATAGATTTCAATATTTTCAAAGATTATATTTTTAAAGAGAGGTCTTTTTTCTATAGCCTTCAAATCGAGAGAAAATTTCAATTAATTTTAAAATAAAAAACAACAAAAAGAGTTATACCATAAGAAGGAAACGAATGGATATTTAAATTATTCATTAAAAATCTGTTTACAACAGATTTATTGCAAATATATTTTGAGTTGAAATTTAAAATTTAAAAATTCTCTCTCAAATCCAATCTAATCGATATCAGTTTGAAATGATTTTTTTTGTTCTTGTTCACTTTTTCATTTGACCAATCATTAGAAAGTGGTCACGTTTTTATAGGCCCAGAATATGTTCTTTGAAAAGGAGTGTAACTTTTCTTTTTGTTTCTCTCATTTAAACTATTTGTTAATTCGGAGTAATTTTTTAAATATTTTTCCCGAAATTTGATACAAAAATTTAGACATTTTTTCTCATTGAATGCATAGTCGAGGAAAGCCTTCAAACCGGAGTTGATTTTGTGTTAAGTATGAATGAAAGTAAGAAATTTGAAATATTTTTATATTTTTTTTCATCAAAAAGAATGTGTCATTCAATCCGTGACTAAAGAAAAGGTAAACACAGAATAATAGTGTTCTAATTGTGTACTCAAGTCTACAGAATTGGTGCACAAAACGGTAGATCCGATTACAAGAAACACATTTTTCTTGTTTGCATTTCTCACTTTGTAAGGGCACACATACGCACACATACACACCAAAGCAATGGTCTGATGGTGTTGTGCCGCTGCCGACCCCTCCATTCAAATCAAGTCAAAGTTTTGATAATATTAGGAATAATTGAAAATGAATTTCAATTGAATTTAAGTGCTTTTAGACATTAGTCTAGTTTTTTAATGGACTTCACTTTAGAGATCTGAGTGATAGCACACCTGCTTAAACAATAAGCACCGGACTATTAGGTGTAGAATTAAATATATACAGAATATGGTGTGCTCTGAATGTCAAATAAGTTCCACTTTTTAAGTTAGTTTATGTCAAAACATAGACTTTATTTTAAAGGGTTTTGACATTTAATACAATTAATAATTAAGTGATTCTTAATTCTTATAATAATATATTTAATTGAGTTTTCAATCATTTAGTTTTGAGATTTTAAACTTATATGAGTGCTCTTTAGCCAGAGGTTCATCCGGTTCTTCCTCGGGGCAGATGTGTCATGTAAATATTATACATATATATTGGTGCTAGATCATATTATTTAGATAATATACTCATATTTATATCAGTTTTAATATTAAAGATAATTTCAGAGAATAAAAACTTTTAAATAATAGTATAATAATAGGCGTCAAAAAAGTGGGAATTTTATAATAAATTTTCATTTTATCGCTTAAATATCACTAAAAAGAGATCAGAATTTCACGAAAAATAAGAGAAAACTTGCAATTTATACCAAATAGTGTTTCAAAATTATTCCATTGGTTTTAATAATTGGGAAATAATGGAAATTCTATAATAAATAAACTAATATTAATAATAAATTTTGTATTAAATTTCTTTTAGATAATCCAGGCTTTGATCTAAATATTTGCGCTAAAATAGATCTAAATTCTAGACTTAGAGGTTATTTGAATAATTTATTAAAGATGTGAATACAAATTGCAATTTTCTTCCCTAAAAACTGATTTTAACATAACTAGTCATTTGGCAAATCTATAGCACAGGACTCAAAACGTATAAAATACTTTAATGGAAGAGAGAGAGAGAGAGAGAGAGAGAGAGAGAGAGAGAGAGAGTCAGTTGAAAAAAATGAGCTTTAGATCCAATTTAGATAATCTGTGAATGGATTTAGACATCAATTGTTAGAATCGACAAAAACTTGATATTTATGGCCTCCTATTTGTAAATAACTTTATTTTGTTGGACGATATCAACAAAATTTATGACTCAATTGTGACCCAAACTATTGAACTTAAATAACATTTTTTTTCTCCATTTTATTTAACGATTAAACTTTATTTTTGAGGAATAAATTCAAAACTTAATAAACACTTTATATTCAAAATGAAAACATATTTCACGAAAACTAATAAATGAAAGAAATATTGGAGGAAATTATGATTTCCATCAGGTTTTAACCCATTCTTTAAATGATGGTCAAGGTTAATTTAATAGCGTTTTTAAAGTTGAAAAGCTCATTGAACTTGTCATAAAGCCTAGAATCAATTCTAATATATAGTGTTAATAAAATTAACCTTAAATTTAATGAACACTAAATTATTTTTAACCCTTCAAAAAGATCTTGATAAACAATAGCTCTATTGACAAATAACTAGTTATAAAAGAGTTAATTAATTATTTTTTATTAGTAGTGTTGAAGAAAACCATCCATTGGTGTGCATCTCCTTTGAGTGAGCCCTGGCTATTCGTCAAACAATTAGAATTGAGTATGGCACTAATTATAATTAAAGTCACTCTTAGATTTATTTAATGATTGTTTTTAATTGTTTCTAATCTAATAATTAAATACCAGTAAATGAGATAAAGAAAATCCACTATAATTTTAACCAATAAATAGAGAATTTATGTTAAATTTAATGTGAAATTAGTGAAGAGTTGAACGATGAAAGACCACCTCTTAGATTGACCAAGCATATAAAGCTAATCGAGCTGAAATCCTTAGGTTAAAGTGTTGAAGTGAAGTTCTATCTACTGGTTATTATCTGGTTTATATGTGTTGTGCAAATTGGTTGGGGAAGTGTGGCCTCGAAAATAGTGGTTCGGATATAAATGAATTCATGATTTCTACGATAAAGCCTTTTATGACAATAATTTAGATGAAACTATTTGATAGTATAGTATAGTTTTGTGTTTTTAAATACTTTATTTTAAATTCAAAGATAACATCCGCTGAAAACTTCAAAATTAATCTCTTTTTTTATTATTTTCAAAATAATTGTCACAATTTTAGGGACAAACTGTTTTTCAGCTCATTTTTCTAAGCATTGGCTCAAATATGGCGTTAATTAATAATTACTTTTTATGGTAAAAGACTTTAATTTAAAAATAGAAATAAAAGTAAAAGATATGAATATTTGCGATAATTATTAATAATTATAATTATGTGTTTCGAATGCAAAGAAGAGGGAAAACTATATCTCAATAATTAATTTATATCTGAAAAATAAATCTAAAATATTTACTTAACTGACGGTAAAAACCTCACTCACTATAATTATAGAGTTAATTATTTTCCAATTATCATATCATATGTTTTGACTCTTATATAAAAATATATTCTTGCAATTAATAGTTGAAAAAAATGTCAGTCATCTATAATTGTATTTATTTCATAATTATAGGAGTTTTGTATTTAAGTAAAAATTTTTAATATTTATTTTAAATTAAATATATTATTATTGTTTAATAAGAAACTCCTTGTTTAAATTAGTCTTGTTTAAAGGATTCTTGGTTTCTTGGTATTTTTTGCAAGTATATATGACCATGTTACAGGTGGGTAGTATAGGAAACCCATCCCTTTCAATAGAATATTAACCTTTGAATTTGAATTAATATTTGTGGCCAAACCTCAAATTAGAAGGATCTGGTCATTTAATATACACATTAATCCTTTAATTCAGAGTTATATTCAATTTAAATAGGTTATACATCATGCTCAATCAAAGTGATTAAAGTCGTTTGACAACGAGAACAGAATCGTAAATGATTTCATCAAAAATTAATGTTTAATACTATAAAGAAAATACTTCTTTTGATTGGAGGCTATAATCGTTGAAAATATTAATTTATACAAATATTTGAAGGAGTAATTCAAGAATTGATTAAATTGTTTCCTTAGAGTTGGCCCAAAACATCATTAATAAACATATGACACAAATTTTTCAAATATCTTTTTTGAAGTGAATTTCTGTTTTTTAGCTAAAAAATAGTATATTTTCTGTGTTTAATACGACTTCTCATTTAACTCTTCTATGAATGTATGAAATACTTAATAATTTTAATCACTTTTGATAGTAAATCCTTGAAATCAAATGGCAATCAATTAATCAAAAGAGTATAAAATAATATGAAAAGAGAGTAGAAAAATAGGAAAAAAAGTTATCCAGCATTTAATAGCTTTTTATTTCTATTGATTTATATTTCATTTGAAAAGTTTAGATTTCGTTTGTTTTTTAATTTAATTTTTTGTCAAAAAGTTTAAGAAATACTAATTTTTTTGTTTTGTTTTGGAATTCGGTTTCGATTTTGAATTAATTTTACAAAAATTTTCGGTCATTTGTTTAAGAATTAAAATCAGATAAAACTCAGTCTTATATAGGATTTTGAAATTTTAGATTAATTAAGAGATTTTACTCTTTGAAGAAAAAAAGAGAGAAAGAAAAGTTTTTCAAATTAAAATGAAAAGTTGCAGGATTCATTTTACAAGTTTGAATTTATTTCGATATTGAATATACAGTGGTTTAAAAATTGGGTGTTTTTAACGATTTTATAAAAACAATATTTTATTGTTTTTTGTTTAAAAGGTTTTAAAGGTTTATAACTTTGAAACCAATTAAAACATATTATATCCCAATAAAACTAACAATAATTTCAAATATTATATATTTTTTTACTGAAAATATTGAAATTATTCACATTTCCATTAGTTTAAAAATGTAGCAAGGAATAATAATAGCTAATTATACTATCTGCACATATTTTTAAATATGACGGATCAGATAAAAATCAGTCATCAAAACAATTAAATACTTTTTTCTCCAAATAATGAAAGTATTTTTCATTGACTTTTTCCTCATATCATAAGAAAAATAGTTTTATTGTTTTTTGTGTTTTATATATAAAATTATATTTTAATTAATTATAATTTCATTTTAAAACAGATTTTTCTAAAGAAAAGCACTTTATTTGAGAAAAAACAAATCATATAATTTTCAGAGATTGACGTCAAGAGTTGTCCGACAGTAAAGAAATGATAAATTAATTGCTATTAATAATTACTAAAATGATATAAAAACCACACACATTGGTATCACTATAATTAAGCCTAGTTTACATTACCTTGATTCAATCCTAATTAAAAGTTGACAGTTAACTTATAATCACAATATTTTTAAGATAAGTGTATGAAAATTATATGATTTATTCAATTATGAATTAAAGGATAAGTTTGAGAAATCAAATCTGAAGGCTTTCCCTAAATTAAAGTTTTGTTTCAATTCATTCCAAAGGCTTTTGAAAAAATATATATAATATTTTCACTGAAATACTTTTCTATGCAATTATATGAGAAATATTATGTGTTTTTCTCTACACTAAAACTGAGAAAATATATATAAAATTATTATCTAATTATCTGTTCATCGAAGCAAACATTTGTTTTTTGAATAACTCTTTCTTTTAGGACATTCAATGTTTTGATAATTTTTCTTAATTGAGCCATAAATTGAGTTCTTCTGCAATAGTTTTTTTGTGTGAATCGGAATAAATTAAAATATAATTGACTCGAAATTTCATATTTTTTGAGGCAATTAATGCAAGAAATGAGTCTCTATTCGCACTTCAATGATGACAATTGTATGATATGAGCAAGATATAGTATTTAGCATATGATAGTTGATAAAATTATGTCTTGTACTTTGATGGTTAGCCTGATTTGTATCTGGATTTTCCCTCAATTCCTACGAAAAGCGAGTCTTTCACTGAATATTTCGTCACATTTAAGCCCTTAATTACTGTATTTCTCTTTGAAAGTAATTAAACGACAATTTTCTTAAATTTTATTTCTCATGAATACAAATATGAATACAAATTATAATTAATTACTCATTTCTTTGCTTTTTTGCAGTAAATTTGAGGCAATAATTGTTTTATAGTTAAAAAAAAGTGATCCTTATTATGATTATTCAACCAAGAGTAGAATGACCCGACCTTGCACCTTTAATTTTAAAATTATTCTATATTTAGGAATATTTATCTGAACGTTTAGTTAATATTATATTTAATCTAGATAATTTTTTGTTGTAATTTAAAGATTAAAATATTTTAATTAAATATTTATTTATTAAATTTTATCAGATTTTTGTTAAATAGTTTTAAATAATACAAAATAAGTGATAATTAATTTTATTTAAAACATTTTGTGGGCACAAACTGTGGGACTTACAGCTAATGACCAATAATTATAACAAAATAATTATAACATGCTAATTTTCAAATTATATCATAAATTTTTAATATATTTTTAGCAACAAATATAAAAGATAATATACTAGAGCTTATTAATAGAAATCAAATATTTGCTTGCTAAAAATAATAGATAATTTTCAAGTCTTATATTTTTTGTCTCAAAAGTAAATTAGTTTTGAAAATTTCACGAAAAAATAGTCATTTAAATGATTTCTTGTTTTTCATCACAACTTTGAATAAACAGTTGATTAAGAAATGGACTATTTTTCAGTCCGTAATTAAAATAAAGAGAATTGGATTCGAGATTAGATTTAACTGCAATTAAATGTTATTAACAAATGAAATGTGTCTGAAATAAGCTAGTTTAGTTTAGTTGACTTTTAGATGGTTGTGCGCTTTTGACTCTTTGCTGGTGGAAATATTACTAAATGCTTGTGTGTGTGAAGAAACTCTGTTCGTCTCTTACCTGTCCTCTCATTTATTATGTGACACTTTTTGGGCTCATTTTAATGTTAGGATTACACCCAAGAGTGCATCAAATTGAGCTCGATTTCAGAAATTGTGCTCAATTATCAGTTAATGGACAGGATTTAGGCTACGATAATAGCATAATAGCGAAAAGATTCTCATAATTTACCACATTTTGAGATAATTCACTATTTTTTTTCCAAAGAATAACTATTTTTTGGTAAATAATGGGATTTAAGATACAAATCATTTGAGGTATTCTTCTTTTTAAGACATTTTTAAGGGAATTTAAGTCGTAGAAAAGTGACCCTTCAATAAATCTCTGCACAAATACCTGAAAACAGATGTCTTTTTAAGTGTTATCGCATTTCAATCGCCAATCAATGACTTAAAGACTTTTGTGTTTTTCTAAACTAATATTAATTATTCTTTAGATTTGAAATCAGATCCGAGTGTTTGTCAGCAAATGAATCGGTTCTTATCAGTTCTTAAATTTATTGTTCACTCGAGTAGAGCTCAAAAAACAGGCCATTCTGTACAGCGAAAAGAAGTGGACATAAATAAGATCCTAACAAAAGATGTGACGTTTAAAAACACTATTTATTCAAACGTTTGATCTCTATATTAGACCAAAAGGACAGAGATTTTGTGGTAAACATAAAAAGATGTTCAACAGAAGACACATTTGACTATAAAAAAATATGCTCTTTTCAAAGTTATCATGGTGAAATGACAATTGAAATTTATAACAAGAATAAAAATAAGAGCAAAAGTCAATAATTAGTGAAATGTTTGATTGTTATGCAAAACGGTTTAATCGGAATAAAACTAAACCGAATAAATTAAAAGCCTTTTTTCTAATGACTTTAGAAATGGTTGAAACAGATGTTTGTGCTCTTATGTCAGAGTAAAGAAAGAAAAACACAATTGTCTGACAAAATAATTATAATCTGAATGTCATTAATCTATGAAAAAACGCTTTACTTTTCTTCAGTCATTAAAGTTATCTAATTTTCTCTTCTCTATTGAATTATATTCTGTGCAGAATCTAATCGTTAGAATCACTAATGGATAGCCTATTATAAAGAAATTTGTATACCGTTTGTCAAACTCTGTATATTCACTAACTGTCACAGGTATCGGACATACCATTCATTAAAAGTTAATTATTCAGAGAAATACTTAGTTTTACTTTTAGTCTCTAAAATTAATTGCTGTCAAAACACAAATGAATCGCTTTTTTCATATATTTAATGAACAGTTATTTTTGTTGTTTCCGATATTAAGGCCCTCTTTATTAGTAAAAGGAATGTATATTTAATTTTCAAGTGAATGATCTTTAAGGCCAAAAAAATGAGAGTATTTTAAGTAAAATCTTGTTTTAAATGACAATAATTTCCTAAAACAATGTTTTCCTTCTCTTTTTGGTGTAGTATTTAAACGGAACACAAACTTCACTTAAATACTTCAATTGTTTTTATTATCGTTTTGTGTCGTTAATTATATTTAGAGAGAAAACAATGAAATTATAGACTTGTGTTCACTAGAAATGAGTTTTTATTGAATTTATTATAACTAATGATCTCAAGAGTTTTGAGACCCAAATATAAATTAATGTAAATTAGTTTTTATTTAAATATTTAATTAACTAAATATTAGTGAAATATATATAAATATATTTTCATCATGCTAGATCTAATTATGGAGAAGCATATTCTGTGTAACTAGGACCATTTTGTTTATCTTTATTATAGCTCGAAATTTATTGAATGTCATTTAAATTCATAGGATATTAGGTTTTCAATTGTTTTTATATATTCTCAGGAATTTTGTATTAATTTCTGATCCAATGATAAACCGGTGGAAAATTGTCGGGTAATTTAATTTTCATTAAAAGGAGTGGCCCTCAAAGTACTGGCAATAAAATATCTATCATTTTAGTGTTTATCTCATATATTGAAATACGTTTTTTTCTCAATTGAATTATATTTGAATAATGAAAACCTAATTATTATTCAAATATCGAGTAATGATTGGCTCAAAGATATCTAACTTTTTGTTAGACTTATATTGAGAATAATATTTGTATTTTTATTTGTTTATAATCTTAATAATTAGTTAATTATGAAATAATTAGTAATTTTATTAATATTTTATTGCAAACTCTAATCGTTTCGATTTATTGTTTTATTTATTAGTCTTTTTTTTGTTTAACACTTAATTAGAAGTAATTTTCAAAATTGAATTTTCACTTTAATTGATCATTTAGTAATTATATTGGTACTAGAAAATTATTAGCAAGATATAATTGATTATTTATAATAAGGTTAGTTATAGAATGTAAAATTTATTAAAAACTATTAACTATTCTATCGATTAAAATAAATTTTGTTATTATTATTAGTTTTTAAGGAAATTCTTAGTAAGTATTGAGTAATTGATAATCTATTAAAATTAGTGCCAAAAATAAACTAGGCAAGCTAATTTTTCAATTATGATAAATTCTTTTGCTAAAAATTACAGGCTCAGTTCCATATTATTAATAAATTTGTAATTATTCATGTTCATATTACAAATTTTCATTAAAATATCTTGCAAATAAGATAAATTGTATCAAGGATCAAAGTTTACTTAATTTAATTATTGGTTATATTTAGAGCATTTAATCATGAATTAAATCATAACAATTCACAAATAGTTTATTCTTGATAAGTCTAATCAAGTTTCTTATATTTTGTTGCTAGATCTTATATGATCTAGCTATATCTCCTTAAATAATCTTGTTTATTCTGATTAAAACCTGGAATATAGTATAATAAAATCTTATCGTTGTTTTTCTGCTTATCTTAAGACATAATTAAATGTACTAGATAATATCTATAAGTTCTAAGTCTATAAAATTTTATCTTTAAAATGAGTAAGTTAAAAAAAATTATAATAAAATTGGAATATAATTACTTATAACTTAAATTAAAGATCAATCATTAAATATCGATAATAATTAGCCAGTAATCAATTACTAGTATTTTTAATTGCTCATTTTAATAACCTAGAACATTATCCCAAATATATATACATATATTAATTTATATGGAATTTATTGGAATTATATATTTGGGTAATAAAGAGGAAAATATTTGTCTTAAGTTTAGGCTTCAAATGAAGAGAAAAAACTAATTTTGAATTTAATGGTATTTTATTCAAAGAAAAATGTGATTATATTTTATTCTTGTTTTAAATGTTAGTCTAAAGGAGTTTCTAAATCAAAACATTTGGTTTTAGGTCTGTATTTAATGCTCAGCTCTTAATACAGAACTTAAGCTAAATATTTGAAATTCATTTTATTTCTATAGATTTTAGTAATTATTTTTGTTTGTTTTCCTATGAATTTATTTTAAGTAATAAAAAAGTATTGCTATGCGTTGGATATCACGCAAAGTGGGCTCAGATTAGATCTTTATTTGACTCACAAATGAATTATTTAATTTAATTATGTTTTTATTTATATTAATTCTAAAGAAATATATAATTATTTATTAGATTTTAAAAACTTTGAAAATAGTCTACAAAAAAGAAAAACAAATAAAATGCGATTAAATTATTATTCAAATAATACTTTCATTAATTCTTTTACTAAATTACTTATAAATTCTTATATAAATTATATGAGTTTTCATGTATTAAAACAATCGTTACATTAAAAATCAAGGCTTTTATCTATTGAGAGGCTATGTGTGGAGTCTCACCCAGTGGTGGCCAATGGGTGGCCAACGGGTGGGCCCGTCAACCAATTGCTAATAATTGGATGATTACCCACAACACTGTCTTCTAATTTTGAGTTCATATGAATAATTGTTTTAAATATAAATGAAATGAACTTGGTCTATTTTTAATCTCTATGATTTGACTTTTAATGAAGTTCTCCTTTAATTAATAAAGTAATCTTGGTCATTTTGATTTGTCCTAATGAAGTCACAGACGGAAGTTATTCTTAAAAGAAGGGATGGAATGAATGCTTAAAATTATAGTTAAAAAAATAATAAAACATTTTATTAATTAGAAAATTGGTTTTAAAATTAATGAATTAAACTATTTTGAGGTCCACTCAATTTAAAAATGTTCCTGATTACTTCCTAGTGGCAAAAATGTCCAAAACATTCCTTCTCATTAATTACTAGTTCATTTATTATTTAAAGTAAATTCTCTTAATTAAAAATTGAGCTATGATAATGTAGTTGCATGTTTATTTATATAATTGAGAGGAAATTAATCAAATATTTTAATTAGAATTTAATTTAGAATAAAATCAATTTATTTAAATTAGCTTGGTAATTGTGCTCTCACTTTTAACTGGGTCTCTCTCTCTCTCTCTCTCTCTCTCTCTTAGGCAAACTTTCTTAAGTGAGATGATGTTTGTGCACCTTGCTAACTTTAAGAAAGGCTAATTTTGTTTGTTATAGGATTTAAAAGATCATAAATTTTCGAGTCATAAATATGGGTCAAGACTTTTGTGTTTAGAGTCCAGACATCATATTTTAAATGAATTGTTTTTTCGCTTTTCATTAATAAATAGATTTTTTTTCTTTTATTTAGCATTTCTTTAGAGACGAGAAACTGAGAAAATAAAACTTAAAGGTTTATATTATTTGTTGTTTTTTCTTCTCCTTTTTTTTGGTTTTAATCATTAAAAATGAAATCTTCTAATAATTCATTTTAAATGCTTTAAGAAATGCATTGAAATAAAGGGCTATAAATCAGTTGAATATAACTATAATTTAACTCATTTTGAGTCATAATATTAAAAATTATTGAATTTAACGAAAGTTTTTGATAAAAATTATTTTTATTTTACGCTTAAAAATTGAAAAATAATTATTTATTTACAAAACTTTAAACTCTTAAAGAGTTAATAATAAAATAAAGTATAAGTTTTTTGCAGAAAAATGTGAAATATCTCCACCTGTAAAATGTGCTGACTTTTAATACTTGAAAAATATTTAAACTAAATTTATTATTAAATGTGTTTAAGATATGAATTTATTTTTCACTAATTTTTTTAATGATTTGATGAAAATATTTGCATAAATTTAGAATTTGTTTATTTATAGTAAAAATTTGCTTGCTCTTAAATTATAGCTAAAATATACAAGATTATAAGTATGGTTAATTAAAATTCTAATTATATTTAAAGTAGTTTATAGTCAAGAATAGTGTTTTGACTGTATTTTTAGTAGAAAATTATAATTAATTAAATTAATTAAAAAACGGCAGAAAATTAATGAGATTTTCATTAAAAGCTTAGGATTTAAATAAAATCAATTAATATATAAATAAAAACTCATTTTTCATATAAAACAAAAGTTAAGGAATTTTGGCAGTGATTTGAAAAAAATGATTTCACTCTTAGAATGAGATTCAATGAAATACTAAATAAAAATAATCTATAAAATACTAAATAATATAATTTATGGATATTTTTCAGAATAAATTCTTTTATGTCTTTAGTCTTCAGTTTTGATTCGATTAATGAGTGATTCAATCGTTGATTTGTCTTCTGATCATTACTTGATCTTTCTTTGTCCCATTCCGTCCCCACCAGCACCACCTCCCGTTCCTCCAGCACCTCCTCCTGCTCCATCACCGTCTCCCCAGTCATCAGAGGTTTGCTGTTGTACACTTCCAGGGCCTACTCCGGGACCGCCTACTCCTCCGGGAAAGCGTCCACCTATTCCTCCAATACCGCCATAGCCGGGGATTCCATAACCTGGTATTCCTCCATATCCACCAATTCCTGGCATTCCATATCCACCACCAACGGGAAAGTAACCTCCGCCACCAATTGGAACGCCTCCATATCCAGGCATTCCTCCGTAGCCACCGGCCATCGGCATACCACCACCATATCCTCCCATAATCGGCATTCCTCCCATTCCACCCAATCCTCCCATAACAGGCATTCCTCCACCGCCAATCATCGGATATCCACCCATTCCTCCTCCGCCGCCAATCATTGGATATCCGCCACCCATTCCTCCATATATTGGGTAACCGCCGCCACCGCCGCCACCGTAGATAGGAATACCTCCCATTCCGCCAATTCCTCCGATACCACCAGGCATACCACCTATTCCTCCAAAACCTGGTATAAGTCCAACACCTCCACCACCAGGAATACCTCCAATACCAGATACACCACCCATTCCACCGGTAGCGCCGGGTCCTCCTACTATAGCAGGTCCAGTGGCGGTTGGTCCAGTTCCTGGTCTGCCGGGAAGACCACCAGTAAGTCCCGGTCCGCGCGCACCTCCACCTTTGGTATCAAACTGTGCGCCGACTAATGCGGCCAAACATATAATAAAAGGACTTAATATTAAAGCTTTCATTTCAGTGAAAAGTTTGTAAACAATTTGAGACAAAAACCAAATCAAAGAATGACTGAAAAGATTGAAATCAAAACACTTTTATATTCTTGTGATGAGACCATAGATTAAGAGATGACTCTTTCAATGGTTATTAAAGTGAAGGACACAACCATTTGGACAAAAATCAAATAATCTAAACAAGAGTTTTGCTGTAATATTCAAATTAATTATTCTGTGCGCGAATATCACTTTGAAATTAAATCATCGGTTTTATGGCTTTAATATAAAGGAATGACAAGTGCTCTAACGTTTGAGCTAACCCTGGACTAAGTTGATTGATAATAAGCTAAATCAAATACATGAAACATACTCTTGCATAACTGACTGACCACCCGCTATCCCTCCCTGACCTCTCAACAAAACTTGAATTCCTGAGCAAAGGGTAGATATTATTTTTGTGGAAATTTCTAACAAATATTTATTAACTCAATAAATAACATGTGTACAAGGTAATTTTACTAATATTACAATTGATTTTAATGTCTGAGAATGTGCTTATTTGGCAAATTGACAACAAGTGATAAAGAGACAGGTCATTTAGCCAGTAAATGATGTACACGTATTACAACTTTATAATCAATGATTCGCTTAATTGAACTCTAATTAAATTTGATTTATAGAACTGTTGATTGACTCCAAGAATTGAGTTAATAGTTATCTGATCTCAAAGAAAGAGTAAAAAAACATTAAAATTATTTAATTAATTATTAATATAATTAATGTTTAAAAACTTGTAGATTCTTTTCGTTAAGTGGCAACGAGCAGGGTGATATATATTGCTTGTCTTTATAAGTTTAAAGGCAATATGTCAATTTGAAAGTAGATTTTTAAATGATCTTGTTAAATTTGAAAAATAGTTCAAAATAAATAAAATAAACCCTATTTTTATTATTATTTTGTTTTAAAATATTGAATTAGTTTTTTAAAGACTATAATAAAATGTTTTTAACAAATGTCTGTTCCCTTAAAAAACAGTTATCAAGGTTATTAACAAAATTGCTATTTAGCTATTGATTTAATTATAATCATTGAGCTTGATAACTTTATAATTGAGAAATTTCGTAATATTTAATATGTATTTATGAAGAAAAAGTTAATTTTTCTTTAAACAAAATAAGCAAGCTAATTCCAGAATAACCTCTAAAATTTAAAACCTGGATATTAGCATCTATGGACAAGTACTAGGTATATTAAGCTTTTTTAAGTAAAGGGTATTTTAACAAAATCAGCACCAAGGAACTGCTGTTTTGACCACTAATGATAATTATAAATAAATATACATGATTAATTTAGAGGTTATTTAAATTTAAGTTTGTTAAAACGAACATGATGCAATGAGCAAGTATACATAAATCAAATATCAGGAATTTAATGGAAATGAAGCTCAGAATTAAGTTCTGACGGTTTTAAGTAATTTCTAATATATTTTTTATTAATTAATTCAAATCAAAGTTATTTATCAAAATAATTATTATTAATATTTTTATAACTAAAATCTAAATTTATTTATTGAAACAATTTATGAAAATAATTACAGTTAGGCCTCGATTTTGGCCAATTGACGGTGTCGGCAAATTTGCTGACCAAAATCGAGTTCTGCCAAAATCGAAAATTTGTTTCAAATAAATTGTTTTATTTTAATATTAGGTATTAATCATAAAATCAGTAATTTTGGATTGTTTTGCAATTGTTTCGATATTATTATAGATTTGATTCTCTAATTTATTCAATAACTTAAATGAAAATTCATTTTGACTATATTTTCCTAAATAATTGGGGAAAAGTAATA